>VWYP01011420.1:86512-180173 GCA_013400435.1 Pycnonotus jocosus
TCGCCCCTGCGCGGGCCCCGGCGGGAATGCGGGAACGGGCGTCTGCCTTTGCCAGGCGCTTTTTATGGGGGAGAAAAAGGAAAAAAGCAGTTGTTTGTTTTGTTGGTTTTTTTTTTTTTCCCCAAGTGTCGGATGTTCCCTGCCTGTGCAATGAAACTGAGTGTGTGATCACTGGCTGTGCCTGTCTGCTGGTTACACGTAAGAGCTCTCAAAACAGTCGAAAGTTCTGAAGGGGAATTCATAAAGCATACAAAGAAATAATGGTTATATTTAACAGTCCACCCTGTTCTCTGATTCAGTAGTGATTATGAACTCACTTAAATCAATGTAGTTCCTCTAAGGAGTGTTTAAAAACCACATTTTTCCCCATTCCTGCATTATTAGCAGTGGCTGCTCTGACAGATTAATGTCAGGCTACTGAGTCGTTCAGCGACAAGGCTCATTTTGTTTTCCAAGTGCTGCTTTTATTGTTAGGCTGTGCTGTACCCTCGCTACACCTTCGTAACTTTCCTATTAAGCTGCAAGTCAGATACAGCAGAAGAATTTCTTGCTACCAGCGAAACCTTGTGCTGGAGTATTGTTAAACTTCAGTGATAACCTCTTTAAGGAGAAAAAATAAGATATTACTGCTGACAACCAAAATGGTTTGAAAACTCAGGTACTGCTTATCTAGCTGCTATCTAAGAAAGCTAAGTTAACAAAGCACAAAATCAAAGATTTTGTTCAGTCAGATTGGACAAAAAAGCAGGCTGGATTTGGGGAAGCAAGATCTGGTTTAACCTGAGCCATAAAAAAACCACTCAGCACCATGAAGGACCTAAAGCAGGAAACTGCACAGGACTGTTTTGTGTAGCACCATACAGCTTAGCATGGCCTTTAAGTTGCCAAATGCCTTCAGCTCGCCAACATCCTCAAACAGTAAAAATTGAATTCTTCTGGGATTTGGGCTCAGTCTGACCTGGCACAGAGAATCTTACAGTTCAGCTGAAGGCCATCAGACAGTGCAAATGTGCAAGGGCCAAGCCCTAAGACCAGTGCTAGATCTTCTCTACACAAATCTCAGTGGGGTAACAACACAGGACCCTGGCTCTAGGACTCTAACCCAGCTGTTGGGAATCTAAAAAGGGAGCATAAAAAAGGATGATGGTAAACTTGGTCCAACAGTAACATTTTGCTACCACCCACTTGTTTAGCTTCAGCAATGGTGTTAGATGGCAATAAGAGAAGTGCTTACTTGTAAGTGCTTACTTTTTTATGCCATAAAAGTCTGCAATTGTAAAACCTACCAGTTCTCAAATTAGCTGGTGTTACAGGGTAGTTGGATTCGGTGTCAGCATTGCATTAGGTCACAGAGCAAAACTTCATACGCTTAAACCTGCATTTCCATCTTCTTGAAGCTCCCCTCTCCTGTATAAGACAGGACGTCAACAGAAAGTGTCCTTGGAATTCTTCCCCCAAGCTCCAGGAAAAGAGGCAATTCCAGAGGACATGACTAGTGTATCCTTATGTCCTGGCAATGCTTTTTGCTAGAAAAACTTCTCTAATTAGTGATTGGCACAGCTTACAGCAGCCTTCAACCTGCTACAACATGCTCTGAAGTGAGGACATCTGCAGGCAACACTTACATCTTTTGAACTATGCTCCAGTCTGATGTGCACATGCTGCCCTTCAGCAAGCTATCGCAATTGCAGGCAGAGAAGGGAGGGCCTTGCCTGCAAGCTACAGCCTCCAGTTGTACCTCTCTTACTTCCTTGTGAATGGGGCTGGTGAAAGCCTGCCGAGTTGGCTTCACCTGGGTATGTGAGCAAGATTCAGCAGGACTTGTTCACAAAAGTTGACACCAGACCAAGCCCTTCAGATGCACATTCCTAAGCCCACTCCTCCCCTTTAGGGTATTTTATGCCAGCCACTCCCAGGTTTCCCCCTCACCTTAATTACCTTTTGTACAGGGATCAGCTCTGTTTGTGTGTGCATGCTACTGCTAGGAAGGGCTGTCACTGTAGCTTTGCAGCCCAATCTCTTCTATGATCCTATGGCTTCAGACTGCAGCTTTTTTTTTTTTTTTTTTTTCTTTTTTTTTTTTTTTTTTTTGCACCTTTTTTTTTTTTTTTTTCTTTCCCAGTGCTTAAATGCAACACGTGGATATTAGGCAAGGGCAAGAATTTGCTTTTTCTTGCACACAAAACAAGGAAACATATTCTGTCTCACCACAGCTACCGCAACCACAGCTGCGCTGCCGAACCAGATGCACTTGCTGGCCTCTGCTCCTTCCCTCAGTTCTGTTCCTCCTCTAGAGTCTCCAGACACAAGTCCCAGAGTGGGGACTGCAGAATCTCTCTCTCTCTCTTGAGGTGGATAGAGAAACCCTTGGTAAGTGAGCTGCAGCCACATGCAGAGCACCAGAGGTGAGAGCTGGTGTGACCCCAGGAGAGTATTGAACCGAAGGATGTTACAAGGTAGTCTGAGGAAACACCTCCTTGGAAGTACACTAATAGGCTGGAGTTAGTGGTCCTTGCCTTGCAGCCATGTAAATTGCCACTGGAAACTGGCTACAGTAAGAGGTCAGAGACACAAATTGTTAGCTCCCGGCATGATTCAGGAGTATCTGTCCACATTACTGGTGTGAGTCAGAGCCTAGAAAGATCTTTGCCATCTGTGAAGATAACCCAAAGAATTCCAACCCTTGAGAAATAATTTCAGACATTAAATTGGTCTTGTCTCCAGATCTGAGCTAATTTTTGGCAGATGCAGAATTCCCTGGATGAAGGTTAAACAGAGTGGCTGAACTTACTTTGCCATTGGCTTTCTTGTTGTTGGTTGGTTTGGTTTAGTTTTGGGTTTGGGTTTTTTTAAATGCATTTGTGGTGGGTTTTTTGTATCTTTTCATGTTTCAAAAGGATTGAAAAGAAGTGGAAACGCTAACGGGTATTTTGGCTTCTTCTGCTGTGTAGAGGTTTTCTGTGCCAGTTACCTAGGAAACTGCTGTAGGATTGAATTTGGATGGATGTGTTGTCAACTGCGAGTGAGTACAGTGGCTTTTCAAGAGGTGGGAAAGAGTATAAAATGCACAGAAAATATAAATGCCTGTAATGTGATTTCTGGTGGTCCTATCTTTTTGACTGGCATTTTGTAGGCACCCTGACAGCTGCACAAAGGGATTGCAGATGGAGTGCATGGCCATGCCTTGGCACCTGAGCTTGAATGCCCTCATGTTTGTAAGCAGAGTTAGCATTCATCTAAATGTCAAACCATGACTGCAAAAAATAGTCCTAAGGTTGCTATTAAGTGTTTTGCCCATTTTATTCTAACAGAGTTATGATAAACCAGAGAAATTACAGCCTTTCTAGACATTTGGACTGCAGCACTGCAGAACCATTTGCAAAAAAAAAAAAAAATACAAATAAAAAGAGCAATAAAAGACATTTTATGATTGAGTTACATCTAAAGGCTTATGCAATGAACAAAAATGTGACTGTAGAGCTTTTCCTAGAAATCATCAATAATTGGCCTTTTTTTAATACAGCAACAAAACTATGAAAAAGCAAGTAAGTGCTTCAGTCTGGGGAAATTCTGATGATGGCTAAACCTGCATGTGATTACCTATCTTACAGGAACCACAACTTAGAATGGTCCATGGCTGAAAAAAAATTAGCGAAACAGAGAGAATTACTTAGAATAGAACTCCCACAATTTCTCCTATTCCCTCCCCCATTTCAAAACACACACAGGATTAACATTTGGGCTTACACTGAACACCAATTTCCTTGTATTTCTCCTACAAAGTGCACTTCAAATGGCAAACGCAAACTCCTAGTAGTTTATTCATGTTATGACAGGTGTCACCAGTTGGCACAGCTACATGTAATCTTCAAAGGTTTGGTTTCTTCCCCCACCCCCAAGCAGGTGAGCAAGTTTCCAGCCTAGAAAAGACAGGTTGTGCTGCTTGTTTTGGGTTAGGCAAGTGCACCAGGTAAGAAGAGGCATTGCCCTTATTTGTCTGGCTAAATCTCTGGGGCAGAACCTGCTTCAGAGCCACTTCCTAAGGCCAGCTTGTCCCCGCTCCCTGCAGCTGTGCACCCACCAGTGTGCTTACATCCCCTCCATTTCTCTCTGCAGATGCTTCTCTCCTCCCAGGGGTCTAAAATGAGCACTGAACTTACCAGTTCTAACTTCTGGTCAGACTCTTGGGTTGTGAGTGCTGCCCAGGCTCTACCTTCGGGGCAGGATCAGTCCCTTGGAGCTGAGGGTCAGATAATGGTTTCACCAGACGTTTGGTCAGCTTGTATTGCTCTGGCACATGTACATTACTAAGACAGAGCACCTTGTGGACATACCTGGACTCTGCCCTGGCCTGCATTGCTTACCGGGAGGCCAGGCTGCACTGGCCCTGCTGCTGCTGCTGCTGCTGCTCCTGCAGGGGGGGTAGACACCAGAGTCAAAAAGAAGCTGTGGTATCTCCAATGTCTTATCTGCTGATTATAAGAATATAGACACCCCAATCACTACTTATTCACAACATCTTTAACAATATTTATATTGGTGATTACCCCAAACCTATAAAACTGCATGCTGATGGGCCTAGAGGTGGCTCCAGTTTCACTCTTTTGCATCCAAGCTTTCCCTCTGGCCTCTGTCTTTGGAGATGGGCTGAAGTGACATCCACAGCTGGACTCCCTTCCTCCCTGCTCAAGCAGATGTGCACACAAGCAGACTCCTCTATTTCAGGCCCATCTGTAACCTGCGTAATGAATATTGTACAATGAATTTGTGGTCTACATGTTTATTAAGTGACTCAGTATTTCCAGTGGAGATTTTGTGCTCATGTTTTACTCACATCTCAAAACCCACTCACTCTTTTATTATCCCCAACAGCAGTAGGTGATAATAAATTATACAACTGCAGATGACGGTAACTATATCAACAAACAAATTGTATCAATTTTCATTGTGAGTTTAAAGCTTCGTTTACTGGTTGTGCAAACTCTGAAAAAGGAATTTGGGAATGCTGCTGCTGTTATTAAATGTTCTAACCGGGCTGTAATCCAAACCTTCCATAAGGCGTCTCTAAAGAAGATTTTTCCCTACTGTGTACCACCACTTTCACATACAAGATTAGGGATTCATATACGTAAGAGCAGAGAGAGAAATGTAACTACAGAACAGTGACAGCTCTGTTTGTTACTCTGTGGAAGGGCTGAAAGACAAAAGGCCACAGTGGTGGATATCAGAGCTAATCCCCCTCCACTGCATTTGTAGAAACACATTTGTACTTTCTGAAAAACAAAGGCCTGTAGAAAAGCGTCAATCAATCAACAGTGCAGCTACATTCTGCGTATTGAAGCAAGCTCACATGCTCTCTAAATTACTCTGGATCCTATTTTAAGCTTAATAAGCTACTCAGTAATTTGTATGGCTGTGGAAAGATGTGAGCCTATGCCACAGCAGCCGTTTTGAAACAACCAACAGACCCATGGCGAGGGATTGACTTTTTGGGAAAGTAGTTGTAGCTGTATTTGGAAAGTCACAGTATCCTTTCCAAAAGGAACAGAGACTGTTGAGAAACTCGTATCTGTGTGATAATGGTACACCTCAATCACAGGAAAGAATGTTTGGTCAACCGTAAGTGCAGCTCACTATGGCATGTGGTATATTCTTGTTTCAATTGAAAACTTTCAATTTTCAGTTGTTTATACTCATAGGCTGTGTGGGAAAATAGGCCTGGATCTCTGTCACTTACCCTAGTGATCCTTACCACCTAGGTGCTTGATGGAGCATACAGGTGAGACAATAAATACGACTGAGACTTTCAGTGAGAGGAGGCCATCTTGCAGGCTCTGAATTCCTCCACATAATGATCCTGATCCCTCTGGGTCTGGGACAGGCTGAAGCGACTCAGAGCTGACTAAGCTGCTGCATGACTAAGCCTCCTGGACCTCACCAAACTCAATAACTAATACTTCTAACTGAGCTGCTGATCACCGTCCTGACATGCCAGCTGGGTTTTGAATGTTTCATTGCCCATAAATATGGTTAGGGCTGTCATGAACCTTTTCTGTCTGCTCCTTTTGCAGTTGTTCCCAGGGGTTGAGAAGGAGCCCTCTGCCAGTAGAGCTGAAGTGGTTTCAGCTCAGAAAACTCTTGGAAAAGGGCCCTCAGAGAGACTGAACTTAATCCTCTCCCTTTAATTGCTATTGGGACCTGGTGAAAGTACATATTTGCAATTTAGGTTGGCTGTTAAAGTGTTCTTGTCAAACCATTAACTTTGACACTGAGAACTTGACGCCAGACATTTCCTTCTGCAACATGACCAATGTTTGCATTAATAAGGAAGACCAATTACAGATATAAGTCTGTTCTTGTTAATCTGATGTTTATTATCCATGTCCTATACATTCCTCTCTATGTTTTTAAAACAGCTGTCACTGCCCACTGCACCGGCAGTGCCCAGTAATTGCTCCCCCAGCCAACCTTCCTGCCTTAAACCAGTTGAGTGTTCCACTTGCATCCCAATGTCTTCCACCTGGAGAGCAGAGCTCTTGTTACTGCCTGTCCCCCTCTCCAGAAGGAACAGTCTCAGAGGAGACTCCTTTGTGATTAATTTACATGGCCTTGAATTGGGGTAAGGGGGATGGGGTGTTTACAGCCAAGCCTGAACTAATTTACTTTTTTCCTTATATCTGATTCTCTTATGGTATGAAACTTCAGAAGTTCACGTTAAAGTGAACAACCCTACATTTGAGTAAGTTACCCTACATTGTATCAAAAAACATAAAGATGATGGTTTGGAACAGTGTAATATGTGCACCTTAATTTCATAGCAGTAGCTCCTCTAGGAACCAAATATACAAACAAGGAGAACTGTTACAATTATGGATGTAATTTTAAATAAGATTTTGGGGGGTTTTGGTCATATCTTGCCTTCAGTTTATATGTCCTTTTTATCAGACATCATTTTTTTCTGACAGACTACTCATTTGATCTGTCTCTTCTTTAGATTTTGGATGCAAGAGAAGTGCTTAGAGGTAGGGAAAGTTATGCTTCCCTATTACAATAATGATATGTAAATATATGTAACATTCTCAGCCTCTTCTGTAAATAGAACTAGGCATGTTGCCCTTAGCTTCCAAGGCTGCTGTTACTAAAACATCTCACACAAATTTACACTCAGTTTGTACAGAAATGGCCTTTCTCATTTGCTTTTGGGTGGAAAAGGAGCAGATTGGTGTTAAGTACATAAAAGCCGGTGAGACTACACCACAAAACAAGCTGACAAAACAATTGAGCATCTTCAGAAATATGCCCTTACTAGTATAGGAAAAAAGGTATCTTCTTAATCTAGGTTCACTAACCTGTTCTGAAAGTGTTGTGAACAGCAGGTTGTTCAGTTTTAACTTGGGTCAGCAGTTCAAGTTCAAATGTTATTGAGAACCTGATGCTTTACCCTGGGCAAGAATGCTCAGTGCTCTGGGGATGCAGGGAAGATTCTGCAGGAGGGAATCGTGGTGATAGGCTGCAGTGTGCTCCCACTGGGTCCCAGTGAAGCAAAGCACTGCAAATGTCTTCCAGCTGGATCTGTGGCCTTGCTGCCCTGCTCTGGTGGGACAGGCTGGGAGCAGAGCTCAAACATCCCCTTGGAGAAATAACAGGCAGAGTGGCTGGCTCTTGGAAGCCATGCTCCTGTCTTATAGTCAGCTAGCAAAGAGCAAAGCAGCCTGTGAACCAGGCTGGACTGATGTGTCATGCCCACAGCCAGGCTAGGTGGCTTAACCGCTAGAAACTCTCTTTACTACAATAGTGAAAGCAACAAGCTTTGACATGTCCATCCCTGTGCTGTGTACTGCTGTGACACCTCACAGGACACAGCCCACCTGAGATGAGAAGGACACCTCTGAGGGTTCAGAAATGCTCAGTGTCACTCTTCCTAGAGAAGTGGTAACATCCCCATTAGCTAATGGGGAAGTGCTTTTGGGAACTTCACCCTAAACTCTCTTGGAGTCCAGTTTTTATTTGGACAGTATTTCCCCTCTTGCTTCTTTGTCAGCTTTAAACTGCAGATATGGAATTTTATGTGGTTCAGATATGGGGCTGAGAAAATTATCTTTCTATGGGGTAAAATTTAGGGTATTCATTTAACTGCATTCACTTAAATAACAGCTGGGTTTTAGTCAACTGATTCTATTTATCAAACTCCATCTGAATTATTAAGAAATTGGGGATAATATAGTTAATGAATTAATTCTTGCTTAATCCCTTTCTGGTTGGTCAAGCTCTGAGCAGGCAGGTTGGTAAAATCTCTGGCAAGCTGACCTGTGATAAATTTATCCATGCCTGCTCTACAACAAAAGCATTCAGATCCTTCTTAAAATAAAAGGGGTTAAAAAGATAATAGGCTTCAAAATCAAGAGAGTGAAGATGTACTGTACTGCTGGCAGAGACTAAACAATGGCCATGCCACAACAATAAGCTTTAATCTTAACATACAAGGTCAAAATTGGAACATTGGCCCCACCACTGTACATCTTTTACTAGAAAAGTTTCCATTTCCTTCTTGACAAGTACAAATGTCAGTAACTGGCCCTGTGAGTATGTGCCTTTTTTCAAGCTAACACTGTTTGTAAAATTTCTTTTAAAAAACTAAACCAGGAGTTAACCCCTTATTAACTTGAAGTGGTGGAATCTTGATTCAAATAATTTCTTTATCACAATGTTTCCTCCAAATGATTTTTCTTTTCAGCAACTTACATTTAAGTGGCATGTTTTCTGTGGCATATTTTGCACATAGTTCTGCCTATTTGGTACTTCAGTCTGTAAGCAAATAATATTTCTTTTCTTCTACATTCATGGATCTTCAGGAAAATCTGGTTTTACAGCCAAAGTTTTTCAGACTTAAGTACTCTGTTTCACTGTAATGTGATCATGTTAGTGCCAAGATATGTCAATTGCCTGAAAATATTGGTGTCTAAAGGGTTTGATTTTCTTTCTTTCCTCCAATTAGATACTGTGCAGATGGAGTTAAGAATTATTATGGAGTTATTTAGAATAACTGAATTTTTTACTTCATCTTTCTCACTGCTTTTTTCCCCATTGTGAAGTTTTGTGCCTATTTTGCTTTCCTATTTTTATTAAACTACCTGGGGCCACAGAAATATCATTCAGTAGTGGGTCATCCACTCAGGAATGTTAGATAAAAATTTCTGTCAATGCCGCTATAGAGCTGATATTAATTTAAAATATTTTTGAAGTATGCGGTAACATTTCAAATTAGTCTGGGATGAAGATAAAATAAATAAAAGTATTTTTGTGGGAGGGTTTTTTGTTAGATGGTTAACTTCAAAGAGGATAATTTCATCAAGTATTTTGATGAAGTAGTTCTTGTTTTCTGAGTAGCAGGACTGTGCACATCCCAGGATATGCTAAGAGATGGGTTGTCCTGGGATTGGGGCAGGCTGGATTTTTGCTGCAATGCCCAGTAGCTTTAGTAATAGATGACAGTAATCTCAGGAAACTACCAAGGCAAAAGACCTGTGGCTCTGACAATGCCACTGAAAGGAAGGAGATTGTTTGTTTAATTTCCAAGCTGGCTTATCCTCAAATGTGCCATTTTGTCTTCATAAATTTTGGAAAGAATCTGGAACATGTTGCCAAGAGCAACCACTACATTTTGAGGAACTGGAAAGAAAGTACAAGAAGAAAATAGAACAAATATTCCTTAAAGGAGATTACTGTACTGAATTCAGTGCCTTGTAAACAAGCACATTACAACTACTCTGGTTATCCTCCAGCAGGTAAATGCCCTGGAACATTAAATGTCAACTAAAGTTAAACTACTCACTCAGTGCCCCCTCCAACATCAATCTGTGCTAATACTGTTAAGGGGCAGGCAGTGCCAACAGAGCATTGCCCACTTTGCTCCTTCTCCAGTACTCCATCAGATAGTGGAGGGAATTTCCTGACGTCTGCAATACTCTTCCCAAAGTGATAATATATTTCCCTTTAATCTCCTCCCCTCGGGGGCCATACAGTTGGCATTGGGTAGGGATGGGTGAGCAGAGGCTCCTGTAATCATGGCTCACTAACATATTGTACTAATGTCATCTCTTGGGTCAAATGTAGCTGGAAGTCCCTAACACAAAAGGTGGAGATCTGTGATTTGATCTGCAGTCCTGTGTAACTGGTGTAAATTTCACTGAGGACCTGAAAGAGTCAGCAAACATGGAGGAAAACTCATGTACACATTGACGTGGGAGAGAAGAAAGAAGGGTCATCTGGAAAAGAATTCAAAAATTCAAACTGCTACTGTTCTCTGTCCACTCAGCTGACCCCTGTAGCTTTCTGAGTCAGTAAGAGCAGTGCAAAAGAGAAGCATGTACACAGTGCTGTCAAGTATTTTAATGAATGACCTTATTGGAGATGAAAGACTGCGTGATGGCTCCTATGCTATATTATGACTGGACACTCATGATTGTCCCTCCAAATGACAAATGACGGTTCTCTGTTGAGAAATCAATATATAACTCCCTTTCAAACTCTGCTACATTTTGGATGCTTTGGCTCTATGTTTTGCTCTTCAGGCTCATCCCTATTAAAAAAATATTCCGGAATTATTTTCCCATACTTATACAGCTATATGGGCTGATGCTTCCAGACTCTCTCCCCAGAGCAAGTTCTCTGAATTCATACAGCTCAAGTGACCTTTCCAGTCCACAGCAGTGACTAAGATTTCCAGCAGTAGTGCAAGCTTTGCGATTGGATACACGTCCGTACATGAATACAGATTTATACACAGAACTATACATATACTACACATACGCACACACACGGGGTATGTATATGTGTATGTATAAAAATACTGCTTGGAATTGCTCTCATGTTCCTAAGCTCTGTGTCTATATAAGTTATGGAAATTCTGGCAAAACTCAGAAAGTGACAAGCATATTTTATATTCACACAGCTCATCTGTTGAAGAATGATTTTAAGAGGCCCTAGCTATTTAAACACTTATTGTAAAATGAACAAGTAAATGGGTTTCTGGATTAGGATTTTAGTCAGGTTGTAAATTTTTTAGAGATTGGGACTGTTTGCCTAATTTTGTACACAGGCAGTAGATTTTGGTCCCTAGGTACTGAAAGAATAATTATAACCATTCCGAGAACTGAGAAAATGTACTGAAAATTTATGTACTATTTAGTTTCCAGTTTAATTTGGTGAAATTTTCCAGACAGCTCTTCAAATAATAAAAGCAACAGCAAATAGCTTTTTTAAAAATAGTAATTCTCCTTTGATAGGCTTCTTTGACAAATTCTTGAAATGTCTCAGGGCAGAAAAAACTATAGGTTCTGTTACAGATTCAATTGTTACTGGGGGGTTTTTTTGGGTTTTTTTGGTTTTTTGTTGTTTTTTTTTTAGCAGGCTGCTCAGTGGTAAGAAATATTTCAAGATAAAACCCCATCCAATCTAGGCAATACGATATTCCTCAAATTTTTGGTAGCATTTGATAAAACTCTTTTTTCTCTTGGGTGAGTGAGTAGCTCTAAGGGGTCTTTCAGCATTTGCCTCTGGTTAGATAAACACCTGGGATGCTGTTCAGCTCAAGAATGGCAAATCTGAGGTTGAATGTCTTTAAACCTATAGGTCTTTAAGCTCTGAGCATAATAAAGAAGGCAGGTCAATGGAGTTGGTGGAGCCTAAAGTTCACCAGCCATGGGAGATAAAATCCAGATGCCTAGGGAGTTGGAGTCACTAGAGGTACCACAGACACCCAGCAGCTTCATAAGGCTGGCAGATCTCATGCGGGATGCATGAGAGACCACTTGCATATACCTTTTTGCTTAAAACAACATAACTTAACTGAAGGCCAGCTGTATACCATGAACTAAGACATGCTTCACTTCTCTGCTGGTTAAAAGCTTTATTCTGTTGCCTGGACCTGTCATTTCAAAGCATTTGAAGAGCCGTAGGGTAGCCTAGACATTGGTAAGAGGCTGGCAGATGTGACTCTTGCCTTTCTGGAAGAGCAGCTGGAACAGCCAGCTCATATTAGATGGGCATTTCAGTTGCCCATCAGTGACCTGTTGAACTGCTCCCTCGATCTCATGGCAGTGGGAGCTGAGACCTCAGTACATCTGTAGAAGCCTTCAATTATCTAAGTGGCCTCACAGCTCTTTCTGTACCAGTCTGGTTTTCCAGTAATGTTTATGCAGCTACTTCATTCTTCTACTGTTTATCCACCCGCTCTGCCCTGCATTCTCTCTCCTCTGTATATGTACTTTGGCTTGCATATTTTGCCCAGACATTTTTAGACTTACCCAGCATCTTCTCTGCTGGCTTACATACTCACTCCATAAACTTTCCTTGCTGCCAACCAGCTTCCCATCAGAAACTTTCCACATGGCTCCCAAGCAAGGCACGAGGAGCATTCTTCCTCCCATTCCACTTCTCTTCCTAGGGGGAAACCAGGGGCTGGAAAGCAGCAGAGGCAGGAGCTGGAGATACCATCACATTCCCTGACGACCATTCTTTGCTGGGCAAAGGACATCAGAACAGCTTCAGCTCTCTTTCTCATACAATATATACAAAATCTCATACAATATATAAAACACAATGGGTTTGGTTTTGTTTCTGGGGGAAGACCATAGGTACAGTTTCTCATAAAATATATAACATATATTATACTTAAAGAGATCATTAAAACTGAATAATTCTTGGCCTTTCTTTCCCAGGGAATTAAAAAATTATTAAGCTGGTGTTACTGGCCAGGCACACCAGGTCAAGCTGGGCTAAAAATTATTTAAGGGGCTAAAATATACTTACAAAATTCTATCACTTTTCATCTATATGTCTATATATTTATTCAAATGTCTGTCACATTGCCATTGAGGCAGCTAGTCAGTAAGTTTGAGCTCTGCAGTCAAATTCCCTAGAGAGATTAATTCTAGCAATAATCCAGAGGAAATGGAGACAACAGTTAACTGTGGCCAGAAAGAAAAAAAAAAAAAATAGATGCAGGGTACTGTTTATAGAGTTACAGTATCCTCTGTTCTTTCAGACTGAGATGAACATGTCACAGCATTATGCCTGTAGGCTAAACAGTACCTTCCATGCAGCACAGCTAAATAAGAGTGGTACAGTCAAAAAGGACCCCAGCCCCTGCACAGCCTTCCCAGAGCACCCTGCCAAGTCCTCCTCCAGACTATTTACCTTTCACCAGAACAAAAACATTATTAATGCTTCATCTCTGTCTCAGTTTGCTTCTTCATGAATGCCCAGCTGATTTCTTCACCTCTCCAGACCAACAAATCCAGATTCTGTTCTGTACATTTTATTCGATTTCTACTACATGTGTGTTATGATCCCCGAATGTAATATTAAGGTGTTTTCTTTTTACAGAAATAATCTGGTATTGGTTCTACCCTATTTGACTTTCAGCCAGGCCATAGTCTTCTCAGATTCCAGTTTAAAATTATCATTGTAGTGTTAAAGGTTTCCCAGGGATTTGTCAACACCACAGCAGCTTCAAAACAATGATATATTTTCTATTTATTCTTACCAAGTGTGCAGATATCAGCGTTGAAAAAACTAAAAGACCTGATGAGAAGGAACTGTGGGTTCAAGGAATGGCATTTACAGCAATCATGATGAATTTGCCAGGCTCATTGCATTAATTACCATATGAGACATCCTATTTCTTTTGATTGTCACAGTGTTGTGGCAACCTCTGAGCAGGAAATAAAACCAGGATTTTTTTTTTTTAAATGAGAGCCTAATGCATTCAACTCAATTAATGGTACTGAGAAAGAGGAGCATATGTCACCCTAAGTTTCTGAACTTGGGGTGTATTTGCACAGTATTTGCTTCAGGTTTTGGACAGGTAAATAAAGTCACATTAATTTTCTTGTTGCTGTGGGAGGTCTGTTGCTGGTCTCCATGTCAGCTCATGTAAGGGTAGATCATGTGCTGCTAGAATAAATCAAAGCCACACCTGCAGCAGCATGGAGATGTGCCCTTCCAGACAAACAGAGAATCCAAGAAGTCCATGCTCGTCATATTTGAATTTTCATTCTACAGCTTTTTTGTAAGATGCTTAAAGCTTTGGCTAGAGAAAGTTCCCATTTGCAGTATTCTGGCCCTGCAATTTCAGTAATTTTTCTTTTCCTGATTGTTTTACTGAAGTATTCCTATTATCTGTTTTGCTTGTGACCCTCCATTTCATTCTAACTTAATGAAAATTCTTACTTAAAGATGTAGCTGTTTAGGGCTGTGGCCTATTTGAGGTGTAACAAGAATATAACACTGGACTGTAAAAATAATATCTGACCTCAACTCCTTTTTACTCTAACTTCAACTTAGAGTCCAGCTTAGACTTCAATAAATGGATTTCAATTCAAACTCCAACCTATTTTTGCTGAAGCTTTAGCTTAAGGCTGCCTGCTTAAATGACTTTTGCACCCCTTCTTTTGAAATCCTGTCTCTCAGTCACGCGGCACAGTGTGGCTGCTGCATGCAGATTGGTGACACAGGACCACAATACAGCTCACAACTCAGGCCCAGATTAGCAGCAATCTGCAGTCAGACTTCAATTAGCTGGAAGGATGATGTTTCTTGACCGTCTGGTGTTTAAATGAACTGAAAATCAAAACCCTCTTTTTCTTGGTTCTCTTCCAAACTGCAAACTACAATTTGCTCATTAAAGATTAAAACAGATGTCAGTAAAAGGAGATAACTCTGAATCAAAATTGAGATCCAAATGGCCCTGAACTCATCATTTGGGCTTTTCCAAAACATAGGAGGAAGCGTTGAACAACTCAGATCCATGAGATAAAAGTAAGAAGGGCTGTAGGGGCTTAGGAAGGCGCTTCCTTCATTTGAGTAGCTCTGTAAACTCTGTCTGTGGATGGTGAGTTGCAGCTGAGATGCCCACTGTAAAACAACAAAGACTCCCCACAAGGTGTGGGTAGATATGGTCCTGCAGAAATACCTTTTCACATTTGCCTTTGAAGAGCTGACCCAGAGTGACCTGGATCCCAGAGCTTGAGTGTTTTTCTCTCCTTGCAGCAGACTGTAAAACAGACAGAATACTACTGCAGCTGTCTTTTGCAGTTTAGTGTCTGAACAGAAGAGAGAGAAAAAGCCAGGCAGAACAGACAGTTTTAATGAAATTATTACAGCCTATCTAATATATAGTCATAACAACATCTAGGTGCCTACTCACTGTGTGGAATATAGATATAATAATGAGGAAAACTGGTGGGGTTTTGTTTCTTGGGAGCATCATTCTGCTTCACTGTGACCTTCTCAGTTAACTTAATAAGCCAAGTATCTTTATATGAAAACAGCTCCTTAGTTTCCACACTAGAGAATATACTGCTTTATCACATAATTTTGATTATGAAACAGTTGTTTTCATAAGCCTCACTTTTCTGTTGCTTGCAGCTATGAGTAATATTTTTTTCAGGCTACTACTTCCTCATGTTTCCCAGTTCTTCAGTATGAACTCTTTGTGCAGGTGAGGGTTATATTTTAAAGAAGACCTCTTTGATTGTGTTCCAATGAAAGTTTTTCAAATTTTTGTCATTGATGTATACATTGATGTATACATGTTAGTTGCAGAGGTTGGACACTTAGTTTGTAAATAGGTTGATGCAGATGCCTTGTTTGACCTAACATTTCTTTTCCAGTGTAGCCTTCTGGTCACACAGTCTTATGGTACCACTTCAAGGGAGCCAGATGCCTTGGGCACAAGGAGTGATGGTGAAGCCCAGAGCTCCTGTAGGTTTGTGCCCCTTGATGGCTTTCCCTAGGGTGGAGAAGAATACCTTTGGCCATGGGAAGTAAACCTTCTTTAAAATAGTCTTGTACATTATCTGTGAGTATTTATTTCACTTGTATTTTCCAGCTTTCATTTTTCTTCCAAAGTTGTGGATCTAAAAGCTGCATTTCCCTTCAGGTCCCTCCAAATATTGGTCTCCTGCCTCTCTAAGTGCCTACACTCTCTGCAGGGTCTGACTGTTCCCACTACTGCACTGTAACTCCGCAGTGGCACCAGGACCCTTTGGAAAAGACACCAAGATGCAGGCCTGATTTCACTCTGGAGCTTAGCAGGTGATGCTGAGCTCATGGGAGAGTAGGAGGCACATCAAGCTGAGAATGCAGCTGACCAGAAAATGTTTGACATTTTGTTTTAGTACAAATGTTCTCTTATTAAGAACATGCTTTGACTAGTAGTTGAGATTTCTCCTCCTTAATATTAATCATGAGGCAAAGAATTTGCACAATTCATTTTCTTAATCACATTTTTAAAAATGCAGTTAGAGCCATCTATGCTTTTATCCTGTACCACGGAGGCTGTGAGGAAGAAATTTCAGGTATTACTTAGAGGTGTGTGCTGCTGAGTGCTTTCATATGGTACTTAAAAAGGAGGTGTTCATAAAGTCCCAGCAAAAGACTGAATGTCCCTCCTTGAGATTCTGTGAAAAGATAATTAGATAATATTGTAGATCTCAGGCCATAGTCACCACTGTCTGTGCTGCCTCTAGGCCACAGCAATTTCTTCTGACAGTAGCTGATATATCTGATAAATCTGTGGTACCTTGCCTTTCTCTGGGTGCTGTCACCCTCACCCACTATCAGCCAATGTCTCCACAGGGATGAAATGGATTTTCCAACCCCATGAATAAAGGTTGTATAGATGTCTTTTTCTCAAAAATCCAATTTGCACAATCCTAAACTCTCTCATTGTCTGTGCTGATGCCCACCCCATCCTGAACACTCTCTGAAAAAGGAGGACAAGAAATTTCACTTCTGAATCATAGTATTTTGTTAAAAGACATTAACATTAAAAGTTGCTATTCTGACAGTTGTATTAAAATGCTATATAGTACTTGAGTTGTCTCTATATTTGGCTTCTGCTTCAATGCACAAGACATCCTTTCCCAAAGAACCAGGAGCAAACTTGAGGTGAGAGGAAGGTAAGGAAGGTAGGTGCAGTAGTTTTGCAAACTAGTGAGCCACTTGAAGGAGCTTATTAGTTCTCTGATTGAAAAGACACAGTGCTTGTTCACAGTTCAAAAGATAAAGGTAAAAAAAAAAAAATTAAAGGAATTTTGCATAACATCAAAGCTTATTGGGGCTCATGGACTTATGGATGTCAAGTGTTCTCTAACCTAATCCTCCTTGATGAAGGAGAGTCTTCCTTCCAACACTCCTTTACCCTGGTCTCCTGGGTCAGATATTTCCAAGGGCTGGTCTTGTCAGTGAAGACCAGTGCAAAGAAAGCATTCAATAACTCTGTCTTGTCTGCATTCTCTGTTGCCAGGGTCCCCCCTCCACAAAGTAACAGGCCCACATTATCCTTAGTTTTCCTTTTGTTTTTGATGTATTTGAAAAAGCCTTGCTTGTTGTCTTTGATGTTTTTGACCACTTTTAATTCCAGACGGGCCTTGACCCTCCTTGTCTCATTTCTCCTTACTCTGACAACCTCTCTAGATTCACTGCAAGTGGCCTGACCCTGCTTCCATCTCCTGTGTATTTGCTGCTTGTGCTTCAGTAATGACAGGAGTTTTGTATGCATCCACGAAGGTCTCTTTCTCCCTTTGCTCAATTACTTGCTCATCTGGATGCATCTTTCTTGTGCCTGGAGGAAGAGATCTGTGAACACCCACCAGCTCTCTTGGATTCCTCTTCTCTGAAGGACCTATCCCGATGGGACACTTTCAAGGAGACCCCTGAAGAGGCTAAAAGGAGCTCTCCTAAAGTCCACGGTTGTCATCTTACTTGTTGGCTGCTCTCTCCTCAACCAATACTGAACTCCACAATCTCACTGTCACTGTAGCCAAGGCTGTGCTCAGCATTCACATCTCCAATGAGGCCTCCCCTGTTAGTACAATAACAGCACACAATTCCTTGTAGGATCCTCCACTACCTGTGTGGGACATTGTCACCAATACTTTCTAGGAACCTCCTGGACTGTTTGTGCTTTATGAGGACTGGTTGCAGCTGGATGGATTGACAAGCTATGTCATTAAAACAAGTAATTTAAATTAATTTTAAGGGAAATATTTATAGTCTGTAGGACCTTTGAAACTCTCTACTGCTTAAGACCCTATATTTCCCTTTTCTGTATGTTTGGGCTGCACTTTTCCAGATTCTCCAATGCAAATCTGCCTCATGGCTCTGGACTGTAGCACCCAGAAAAAAAAGAACAGAGGCCTCCAATTCTCTTGTGAGGAAAAGCTCCCTCTGTTATCAGATCTGAAAATCATAAGTATTTTCAAAATCATGAGTATTAAAACACTTGTAAGTAATCACCTTGGAACATAGATGGTATTTGCCTTTTTTAATTCAGCTATCATTTTCCTCATAGCAAAATTAATGTAATTTTAACTTATGCTATTTTATTTCATTTTAAGAATACAACATTCATTAGAAAACATATTATAAAATATGTTTTGCCAGAAACATCTCCAGTATTACAGCAAATAATCATGTTACTTCCTTCTATGATTTATAGTGCTTTTTTTTTTCCCCTCTTGTCTTTAACTTTAAACATTTTCCAGTAAAAGATGGATGATGAAGTAAGAAGCTCCACAAAATTTATTCACCTGGATAAAGAAGAGCCCTTTCATATTTTCTGGTTTGACTTCTTTATGTATTTTTTTTTTCTGAAATTGTTTTCAATTTGGCTCAAGTTCCTTGAGGAGCATGAAAGTAGCACTGCTTACTTCCCCCCCTGAAGTGCGGGGGGAAGAAAGACTGTAGGAACAGTGGATGATAGGTGTCAGTTCTGTGGTCTTCTTTCTAATTCTAACCCCCTGAATAGTTTTAATCAAGTTTAAAAATCCTCTTTCAATCCCTGATTCAGGATCTGTGAAGACACTAGTCTTTTCCTGCTTTGCAGGGCTTTTGAAAGAGGCACATGAACAGGCTATCACAGAACAGACTATCACACAAGTACAAGGCCAAATTACTAAAAGTATAATAGGAGGCAGTGAGTGTTTTACTCTCAGGGAAAACACTGTTGCATATCATTTGAACTGTGACTGTATTGTAGGCATTTTCACTTTTATATCTGTCACTGGAACCTGCAGAGGACAGCATATCAACATAGTATTAAAAATGTGATGAAGATCTTACCTCTTCATTCATTATAAAGAAAGGTGTAATAGAAGAAATGACAGTGAAATTAAAATGTTTGATGCATTCAGCATTTCTTGTTGTAAATACATAAAGACAGGGATTTATTAAGCAAAAAATTCCTTGCAACTGCATAAGCCTTCTCTGCTTTACGACCAGCACTGTAAGGGAGAATACAATCTGCATACTCTGACAATTAACTTTAATTCTTTATCTTTGCCAAACAGAGATGTTTAAATCACTGGTACTCTGAAAAAGATTTACTTTCTCTGATAATGTAAGTCAGCAGAAGCTAAAAGCCCCTATTGGGTTTGAAGTAGAGTTCACCAACTTCTCACTGAGATGCAGCTTAATAAAAATCAGTCCTGGAGGACATAGTTCCTTGGCTTTGCAGACACATACACAGACTGCTGCTCCCAGTCCCCAGCGCAGGCCTCACCCTCGCTGGTCAAGCAAATGGAGAAATAATGTTATGCTATTTTTAGCTTCCTTTAATGAGATTTATTGGATAGACAGGAGTTCAAAATCCCACAGCATTGAAGCTGCAGCTCTGCTGGTGCTGTGCTGAGTCCCCTCAAGGCCTATAGATGTCACATTGAAAGCTGCTGAATTGCCCCAGGGAGGAGCTGGATGGTGTCAGAGTGGTATTTCCAGTGAGATACTTGAACACTTCTATGACAGGTGTGCATTTAGGTGACAGCTAAAAGATTTAGTGAGCTCCTGTATTTTGTTAGGTTCACCACCTGTAGCTGTCTCCTGTACTCAAAAGCTTGTTCCACACCTCCCTTGGTGCTGAGGTTTTGTCATTACATAGTGCTAAATGCAGTGAATCTCTGGAAAAATCTGTGTTAAGGGTCCTGCAAAGCCTGCTGACTTTTGCCAGCTGAGAGCTCTCCATTGGAGAGTGACCACATACTCCCCAGGAGAGCTGGAGACCTAGAGTGCCTGTGCCAGCAGCAAGCTTTCCTAATTAATTGTAGCTATACTGCAATCTGTTAAGGAGCTGTATATGATGGAACTGAACAATGATAACTGGTACTCACTGATGCCAGATCATAAAAAGCTAAATTACATGTTTGGTCGATCTAGTATGGGGGGAAGAAAGGGAAAAATACCATATGTTGTTTTTAATCTTTCTACAGTTGCTTAATACTCCTCTTAGGAGTACTTTCTTTTTTAGAATTCCTTTGTAATAAGTTATTTCCCTTTCAGCCTGAATGCACACTATGCAGTACTACATTAGATACTGATTTCTTTTTTGAAATATTGTTATTTAGCAAGTTTCAGAATTCAGAGGAAAAAAAGGTCAAGGAAATTATATAGTACATGATACCTAGGAGATTTACAGGGGGAACTCAGTGTTTCTTTCAACAAAAGTTTAAGAAAGAGAGCTGAATTAAAGCCTTGAGAAGAGCTGTTCTAAATTAGCCTGGGAAAGTACCATGAAGACAGGTTGTTTGCCTGGTAAAAATTGTCTCTAGAAGAGATTCAGAGCTGATATTTTGAAGCATGGGTGCAGAAGAGGATCTGGAATGATTACATGGGCAAAGATACAGATATTGGGATTCCTTGTGAGTTACCTCTACATACTATTAAAAGGAAAAAAATGGCCATTGTGAACAAATATGGTGGCCAGTGGATATTAATAATAAGATCTTGCTTACTTTTAGTTTTATTAGATTAGGGGAGCATGGTGGGGATACCACACCAGGAAGCTGCACAGATGGTAATTATTATGCATCCTTTTTATCTGGATTTAAGGAGCAGTTCCTGCTTATTTCTCAGGTTAATGCATGTGAAAGAGAGAAGACAAGACCAAAATCTTGCAGATATTAAAGTGGGAAAAAAAAATGCTGAGCAGCCACCTTTTTTGCAAACATTGCACTTTGGAAAAGCAATAAAACTACCAACATGGGCATATATCACTGTTCTAGATGTTTCCTTCTTAGCAAGGGCAAGTTTATCTATAAATTGCAGTGAGAAGAATATTGCTGCTGAATCAGAACCACAAAAAGAAAGAAAACACACATGAAAGAAGATAATAAGCTGTTTGAATATCAACATTTGATTTTTCAAGAAGAAACTCCCAACCTGCAGGGCCCCCCTTAGTTCTCCAGATTTCAGGCACCAAGAGGGAACCTTTTGTTTCTTTGCTGAGATCCTTTAGTGAGCAGGGTGCTGAGAGTGCTGGATGGCCTCCAAAGCAGAGGAGGTCAGGCAATCCTGAGTTATGCTGTGGAGGTGTGAAGATTTCCAAAAACCTCCACTGCATCCTCTTGTTTAGCTGCCAGACGAGACCTTGCCTATGTGACCATCATCTCTGCACCCTCCATTCTACCAGACCACTAGTTGGAAAATCTCTGTCAAAACTCTCTTGAAGCCCTATTTAGAGTTTTCTTTTCACAAGACAGCACTTGCTTTGGATGGAAAATTTATGGTTTTTTCTCTTCCCTCTAAAGACTAAATGGCAAAAGCCAAAACATTTTGGCCAGATGTGTGGAAAAATTCATTTGGCACCATTGCCAATGGTTTGTGGGAGTCACTCCTTGGCTGTCTCATGTCTTTGCTGTCCTCACCAAGCTGCTGGATGATGGTGTCTCCTGAAATGCACTGTGGCAACGGTTCTGCTCTGGCATCTCTGCAAAGAGGAGAGAATGCATGAGAGAAGAATCTGGCTCCAGGAGCAAACAGTAGAGAGCTCCTCTGCAGCAACACATTTGGGCCATATGAGCAAATGACAAAGTTTCAAACCTCTAGATTTTTATTTAAACAGATTTTTAAAAATAGACAACAAAAAACCCACCTTTCCAAGCAGCACTGGTTAGAACCAGGGTTTTTTACCTTTTCTGGGAGGAGGACAGTGAAAGAATCATCTTATTTCCATCAGCTCATAGCAATGCTCTTGCTCAGATGCCCTAAAGCTCATTCTCTCCTATGTTTGTCTTTGCTATAAGACTTCCAAATGCAGCAGCAAGGTAGCAGATTTGATTTTTCATGTGCTGAGATGAAGACTATTCTTTTCCTATTCCCTAGCAACTGCCTATATAAACAGCTACCAGGTAAGCAGTAAAACTGGGCTTGAGAACTAAAAGCAAATTGACATTTTAGATAAATAGGTTTTGGACCTGAAGTGGTTTAAGAGAACCAAAGGAAGAGTTAAATCCAAATGGAAATACTTGTTTTTTCTTTCATGAAATCCACGTAGATAGTGGAGGAAAGCACTAAGTATAGCCATCATTTCCTAGCAGCATTCAACAATTTTCACAACTTCATCTGCAAAACTAATCAAGTTTAGTTCTTTCACAAATGCAGAAATACTGCATATTTTGACTCATCTCATTTTGCTTATAGTTTTCCCATATGTGTTTGTGCTCCCAGTTTCCACATTTGCTTCTCAGCTCACCCATCTTGGCCATGGTGCTGCTGCATCACCAATGCCAACCTCATAAGCACATCCATACATCTGGCTCAGAGCTCTTTGAGGAAATTGACTTTTCTTCTCCTTGTGTCATGCCTGAAGGGCTTCCCAGCCTGTGGATGTGTGGAGATCACAACCATGGAGTTTTAAGATTCTGTAAAACATAAGGACATGGAGATTTTATCCTCTAGATTTCCCTGCTTTATTACAGATCATAAAATCACAGAATCAGTAAGGCTAGAAAAAACATCTAAGATCACTAAGTCCAACCTTCAATCAAATATCACAGTGTCACCTGAACTGTATCTCAAAGTGCTATGTCTACTTGGTTTTTTTGAACACTTCCAGGGATAGCGACTTTGCCATTTCCCTGGGCAGCCTGTTCCAAATGTACCGCTTATTACCACCAAAAAATCAACATTAGCAAATAGGCCTAAGCTTAATAAATGGAATATGTTTCTATTGCAGCAGCCCACCTGTTAGAGGGTAGAAATGAGCCAAGACCCAGACTTCTTGTTTATCATGCACGAAAAGGGTTTATCCTGGTTTATTCCTCTTTACAGCTTGGCCATCCTGACTCCAACTGTTCACTGACTCTGGCTGCAGCAAGCTCCTCCTGTAGGTTTCCCTTGTAGCCTCTGACTGCTGGTTATTTCCTGCTAAGCAATGACTGCATGTATCAGTTTGGAGACTCTGAATGCAGGCTTTCACCCAGCTAGACTGTGACTGCAGACCTAGACTGACCTCACAGCAGTGATTCTTTCCTTTACCCCCTCAGGCTCCTACTTCTTCATAATCCTCATTCCCAGCTAACCCACTCCCTTTTATCACACTTATCTTTATTGGCTATAGCTGTGACTCATCAGGGGCAAGGCTGACTCAGGTAATTACACAGCTGTAATTTATCAGGGCTGAAGTCACCTGTATTCCCTTATACATGTTTCTCCTGAGTTTAAAAAATTTCTCTCAGCAGTTCCTAGTGTGTCAGCAACCAATAAGACTAGCAATCAATAGTATAGCACCTACTAATAGTACAGAAACAGTCAGCTAGAGTGACCATCTGTATTTTAGCAGTAGCCAAATAGGTATACACAGTTACAGGTTGTTAAAAAGTAACCTGTAACAGTACATACTGTATTAGTGTGTACTGTTTTACTACCTTTATTGGTAAAGCAACTTATCAGTAGACCAGCAGATACACTTACTGAACACATAATGTGAGTATTAAGCAAATTAGAAGGGGACAAACTGTCCAAAACTGGGAGGACAAATCATATGAACCCCAGAATGGGGCCCAAAGGGAACTAACAATGTAACAGAGACCATGTTATTTCAGAGATGGAAATTGGGGTCAGTGAGACACCACAGTGACTATCCAAGATTTCATTGAAAGTTCATGTTGAGAATTTAATCTGTTTAGGGAATAAAAACTATGTTTAGCACAGGAAGTTGTCAGGGAGAAAACAGCTCAATTTTGGATAAAAAATATAAGTAATTTGTTTATCACAGAGACATAAGAAGACTTAGGCCACCACCACTCTGAGCAGCCAACAGATGTTAGTTCATGGTTTTCATCTGGGGCAGAAAACAGATAAAAATGTTTTCTGTTCTTTTAGACCAATTTATTTTTTCAAACTATTATCATCTTCTTGCTGCTAAAACAGCCACTGGCACTTACTAATTCATACTTTCTCAGGATGTTTTTCCATTTTTCCAGATTATTTTTCACCTTTTCACATAATAAATTGCTGTTACAGTTCCTTGCTTTTGCAGTTATTGATGGTATCTCTGGAAGTTTCCAATTTCTAGGTACTCAGATGTACTTCAAAGATGCCAGACAAGCACTTCTTGAGGATGCTTTCGGTTCACAGGCTCAAAGTCTGCAGGCTGGCAGGCATTTCCTCTGAGAATATTTTTCAAGTAGATATTTTCTTCTGTTAAGTAATTTCCCCTGTCTAGTCGGGCTGCCTTTATGGCTGTTTCCATTCACCTCACCAACCAGTGTCACTGTTTGGTGGTCACCATGTTAAGGCTGAAAGTTGCTAGGCTTGTTTACTGAAGAAAAAATAATTACTCTGGATATTGTCTTGTCTACAAGTGTGAATGGATATTATTTCAATTTTGGTTTGATGTAAGAAAAAAAAATTAGGCAGGAGCTAGCTTAGACTAGAGAAAATGCTGTGAAATTTTCTGAGATGGTCTAAATGCTAAATAATGTCTCTGCAAAAGTTACAAAAACAGGTGAGCTGAGATTTGTTTTTTGGTTGGGGCTTTTTCTTCCATCAGAATATAAGTTGTGAAAATTTTTTACTTTATATTCTAGCCAAAGAACTGTATAGGAAGAATGTTTTTTGCCTACATTTTGCAATTAAACCTTTTCAAAAAGAAGCTGGGGTTTTTCTTTAATCTGACTTTTTGTGGGTTAAAAAAAAAAAAAAAAAAAAAAATAAAAGTAGAAGCCCCAGGCAATAACTCTTTTACATGATATGAAAATGATGAAAATGGAGAGTAAGACTCCCAGCTCAGGCCTGTTTCAGTTCTCTAAAGGAAAGGAGGTGGGACTGTGTTGCTCTTCACTTTGCCATTGCAAAAGATCTGGACACAAGCAGATATGGTGCAAATTTGAAAGGTGTATTGATCTCATTTCTACCCAAAAGTGATCAAAAGGAGGGATGTGGAAAATTAAGTTTAAAATAAATCCTTGTCTTTAAAAGTGCCACATTTCATTTCCACTAAGTAGATTGTTAGGTGACAAATGAGCACCATTTGATGATAAATAATCAACATGAAGGTAGGAAGCTCAAGGCTGTGCAATGGTCAGCTAAAGATCTTTCATGCTGTGTCAAACATCAGAGAAAAAATACCGCAGCATGAGAAATTAGTAAATCTACTTCTATTTGTCATTCAGAAAATATTCTCATTGTTTTCCTTCTGGTGGTTGTCAGCTGGATTATTCTGCTGAATAATTGAATTTACAACTTTGAAAAAAAAATCAAATTTATTTATTAGGATTCCTTTTTCAGAAAGCAAACAAACCAACACTTAGAAGAAGCAGCAGGATGTGATTCTGGTCAGAGTCATAGAAACATGCATTAGACTGTTATCAAAAACATGCAGGTAGCATGCAGGCAGCTTACCTTCCATTAGCACAGGATAGGTTTACTCCTCATGCAAATTTGAACTCTTCAGCAATTATCTTAAATGTGAATTAGAGAACTGGATTATTCTCTTTTTTTGCTGTGACTAAGACTCAGATCAAGGGTTCCCTGAATAAATCCCTCCATACATTTATGGGTATGTGTTTCAGATCTTGGTTTGGACTGATGAAGCTTGCTGATTTGCACTAAGTGTCCAACAATGTCTTTAGGTAGGTATCTATGTAAATAAAGTCAGTATGATGGATATTAAATAATAGGAACAGGAATTAAATAATAGGACCTGAGTTTTAGATAAAGTGATTGAAAGCAGAGTACGGCCTGGCTGTTTGAGGGAATTGGCTTGAGTAGACCAAATGTCATATTTCTCTTGCATCAAGCATTGTACTCCTTTGGGGGTACAGAAATTTTGGCTTCCGATCTGTAAAAATATAAGGTGCAAGAGGCACATCCCATTTCAGTGTTAGAAATCATACTAATGAAAATGTATCTGATTTTCAGGCATGCGAGGTTCAGAAACAATTTCATGAAATAGGTCTGTCAAAATATCTATGGTGTAAAGATTAGGAAACGGGTTATATAAACCATCAAGATTTTATCAGAGCATTTGCCTTTTTCCATGATGGTATTTCATGCTGGGAACATGGGCCACCAAGGAAATAAAATTCTAAATATATTTACAGAATGAAGATGATGAAAAAGACAGTGTTGTGCTGATCAAATCTCGGAGGTAAGCACAGGAAAAGATGCTTTCTGGTCACAGTGTAGAGGAATTCACACAATTGAAACCCAAGCCAAGCTTAAATGAAATATTTATCACAACACATAAATAAGTTTTAAAGTCCATTGTGTACAAAGCATTTATGTACAAAGCATTTCCAAAAAGTCAAGGATGAGTACAAGGCAATTGAACTGATCATGGATCTCTGAGCAATGCTGGCATTAGTAAGATCCTTCTGTAGCTCTGAATTACAAACTTGTATAGGGAAAGGAGGTATGGAATAGCTCTGTTATTTTCTATTTCGTTTAATATTGTGTATTTTTCATTAAGTGAATGTGAAGCATGAGTGGCAGAAGCCAATGGCCAGTTTAGCTGTAAAAAGTTTTGAACCCTGGGACCTTCTGTCCTTTCTGATTGCCACTATCCCATTTGGTGCCTGACCAGCCCTGTGATGGTGGCTGAAGGACTGCTCCTGCTTAGAGCTCTCCTGAGATAGAGCTCACCCCAGTGTAGTCTCCCCTGGGGGTGCTACATGGAAGTGTCTGCTGGCTTCATACCAGGAAGAATGCCAGATGTCTTACAGAGGTGGCTTTGCCCTTCTAGGTAACATGCAGCCGAGAGGACTGTGCTCTTTTCCATGCCTGCATTCAGTGTCACAGTGAGTCCACACTGTCACATCGGTGAGTCTAACAGGTTGTTACACAGCTGGGTCTCTACAGCATCCCCACTACCTTTGCACTTGATGCCAGAGAGTGGAAGGATGCCAGAGGAAGAATAAATATTTAGGGATGCATAGATGGAGCAGATATAGGGTGCAGTAGGACACAGAATGAAGCAGAATGTGGGGAAAAAAAAAAAAAAAAAAAAACAAAAACAACTGGGGAAACTTACAGTTTATTATTGATTTATACTTTGTCAGTAAAGTTACTTGGAGGGTTATGCTGTGCATACCCTTTAAAAACCCATACAGAATATAACAATATTTCTGGACAGTGGCTTGCTCTAACTTTTTCATAGAAAGTAGTGGCAGATAAGACAGAAAAAGGTGACATTTTTCCCCAGAGTTTCTCTACCCAGAAGATAAAAGCTGTAGAGTCTGAGGGAGAAAAAACACTGAAAATAGAAGTCAGCATTAACCCGGGACCTGAAAGCTGTGCTTTCACACTGTACTGCACTTGATGAGTTTGAGTCATCACAATATACAGGAGAAAAAATATATAAAGGCCCCCATGCAGCAAAGTCAGCTTGTGGAGCTGCTGACTTTCTAAGACAGAAGATTTGGGGGGAAAAAAAAAAAAAAAAAAAAAAAAAAAACAAACCCCAAGCAACAAATAAACAACCCCCCCACAAAAACAGAACAAAAACAAACAACAAACAAAAAAATCCTAAATAACCCACCCCAAAACTGAAACAACTGACAATTTGGGAAGAACAGAAATTTAAATAGTTTTAAAGGAGCTTCTGAAGATGCTGTTATGGGTGATGCACATAAGACCAGGACATGCCTATAACATTTGAGATAAATTCATCCTTATTCTTCCTGATTAGAGACAGAAATCCAAAGGGGATCTTTGCCACTCCGGTAGCTGCTGTGCTATGGAGCCTTTCTTCTGCCAAAAAGGTCCCATTTTAGAGGAAGTGGAAACACTTGTGCCTCTGGCTGGCCTGGGAGCTAATCAGCAGGTCGTGACCCAGGCACGCCCCACTGTCATTCCCTGCTCTGGTCAGCAGTAAATATTTTATACAAATTGGAAGCAGGTTGAACTGTTGATACTGAAATGAACTTCTTTTAGATTATCCTACATGCATTCTGTTCTGGAGGACGTAATAGGAGGGATTTGAAATGTGCTTCTCAAGTCCAAATAGAAGTCTTAACAGATGGTAAGAGTATTTTTTTCCTATTCTTTGTACACCCTCCATCATTTTGACCAAACATACTCAACTCAGATCTGGAAATTGGACAAAATTTCATGGAACAAGTTATTTTAAAAATGTTATGAAGAGTTTTCATGTAAGGAGGAGAGAAGCTTAATAAAATAATTAAAAGCAGACCAGAAATCGAGAGTATTTGTGTTGTATCTTCATCCAGGTTTGTTTTCTCACCTTCTTGCAGTGGATCCTTCTCTCTGTGGTTCACAGAAGAATGACCAACTACCTGAACTACATCTGGGGGTTTAGCTAATCCACTCAGGGTCTCCATAGGTTTTGGACACTGTATACCAGAATTGTGCTGCTCTGCTCCTTTCCCAGGTCTCTGTCCACCTTGGAAGTCAGGCATTTCCCAGCTGAGTTCATTGGATTTCTACTCCCACAGAGCATTGTTTCCTGAATCTGGAGCAAAGAATGGTAAATCCTCATACAACTGCTGCACAAAGAAAATATTTGATTTTGAAACAGTTATCAACCTTTAATGTGTTGCTCCTCTAACAAGCCTACAAAGAAACAGTCAATAGATGTATTTTCTCTTCTTTCTTCACTAAATTTCTCATGTATTTCCTGTCTCCAAGAACTAACGAAAGGTCATACAAGAATGTCTAATAAAGTGTTAAAAGATTGGTTTTTCTGGTGTTTTCAAGGTCTTGTGTGATAAACATGAACTACAGGTCTCACTTGAGTAATTTACCAGACATTGGGTACAGCAAGAATTCCCAGGCTACTGGAAT
Organism: Pycnonotus jocosus; assembly: GCA_013400435.1. Lineage (NCBI taxonomy): Eukaryota > Metazoa > Chordata > Aves > Passeriformes > Pycnonotidae > Pycnonotus > Pycnonotus jocosus. Next base: position 115,598 of record VWYP01011420.1, read on the forward strand.
TGGACTGCCCACCATGAGAGTCCACTGAGAAGCACAGTGTGGTCCCCTTGAACCACCATGCTCATTGCACAATTATGTTGTGTTTGCCATATGCCCCTGTGAAAGGAGAGTTGGATGGAAATCTTTGTACTGTATTCTCATTGTATTTTGGTGGTTTATGTAAAGAAAAATAAGATTCTGTGTTATGCTGACCCTTTTGGCACAGCAACATAAGACCTGGTTATCTTTTTCAGTTGGCAGCTCAAGGTCTGACTGTAGTGGGGGGAAACATAATGGAACTGATCCATAATTGAACTATACATTTAGAATCTGGGGTAGTACTGTGCCTGTTTATGCCTGAATTTTGTTTCAGTTTTGCAGATGTAGGAAAACTGGTGAGTGTTTGGCTGCCTTGCAGAGGACCATTCAAGGTTGGGTGGCAAGGCTGAAATGTACCTTTCACCTCTCTGTAAGTGTAATTTAGTGAGAGAAGCCACATTCCATTTCCAGCTCCTGGTGTACCCAAAACCCAAAAGAAGGCTGAAATGATGTTGGGGAACTTGGCTAAAATGATTTTACAATATTAGAATATTTACCTACAATATTAAGAACTTCAACAACTGTTTTAAGAAAACTGAAAGGTTTTTTGTAATACTGCAGGCTCACATAAAACTCAAGAAGGAAAAGGCACCTACGGCTGTGGATCTGTTCTGGATCCTGAGCTGCTTCAGCTGATTGTGGCCATGAGCTTGTGAGCCAGTAAGGCCCTGCTGCTGTCATCTGTCCTCCCTTTTACCACTTGTTTGCAACTTAAAACAGTGCCTTAAAATTACTGTAGAAATAAACCTTAAAATATCTTTACAGAAAAACCTTAAAATTATAAGCTTTAAATAATTACCCTAAAATACATTTTACCCTTAAAATAAGCCTTCCTTCCCTTTTATCGTACATTTATTTTACAAATCTTTTAAAGAAATTATGATGCTTTTCCTTTTACTGTTAGGGAAACCTGAAGATTTTCTTTCTTTCCATAACTAAAATTGTTTTGAAACCTCTCTCACTTCTCTTCCAGCTTTCTTTTACCATTAACACAATATGTATCTTTCCATCTTAACTGTCATTTTAGTCTGAAAAGTGACTGGGAAATTGCTTTTATCTGTAATATGCTCCCTGTAAGAGTTGAGTTGAGCTTTATTTTGGTGACAAACAAGCTCCTCCTGCTAGAGCTACCAAATTAACATGGCTAAGAGAAAAACCAAAGTAGTCTATTTTTTCATTGGTATCTTGAAAATAAACTTATTTATGTAAAATCTTTCCATTTTGTTCAGACTTAAGCAATTCCAGAGCCTGTTTATGTAAATAAGAAACAACACAGGTCCTAGTTTTCAGTTGTCTACAGATCTGAATGGACAAAATTTTGTCATTTCGGTGCTTTTGAGCTAACAGAAGAGAACCATTTTTCAGATCACAGATTGAATCTGGAATCAATTTAATGACTGGAGGCAACAAAGATTAAGCTGCTTATTTGTGTGCTGGGCAGGTTCAGTTCCAAAGTACTGGAATTTCCAGTGTTATTTTCGTAATACCTTTTCATTAAGACACCGACATTTTTTAAAATCTTGGAAGTTAAATTCCATAGCTTTGCATTAACTTAGGTCAGGCCTTCACTTTTCCAATGTGATGCAGGAAAAGAGCCCTGAAGCCTCATGTGGCATTACTGAAGGCGGGTGTGCTGCAGGGTGGTGGAGTCATAGAGTTCCTATGTGCACCAGGTGCCTCTTCCTCTTATGCAATTTGGCTTTCTAAGTGGATTTTAGAAGTTTTCCTGATACTGTTATCTTGACTTTTTTTTTTTTTTTTTTTTTTTAATGTACGGTACATGTCACATTATCATGCAGTGAATACCACAAATTATTCCATTTTAATTTGCTAAATATAATGTAAAGTATGTTTTAGCTGTATGTTTTAGTTTTGAAATCCTTTTAACAACTAATAGACAATAGTATATGTTTTCATTTCATAAACCCATTCATTCCCTATTCAAGCCACTAAGGTTTATGGTTAGTGTGTGTGTCGATGCTACTGTTTTCTTGCTTTCATGTCTTTGTAGCAAGGGTACAGTTTTTACACCTAATTTCACTTCTCAGTTTTTGCCACAAAGTATGATGTTCTACATTGTGTTTTAAGTGATGTGACTGAAGACTGAATCATAGGAAAAGGCACTCAGAAAGACCTCGAAAGATCATACACCTCTACTTTGAGGAAGGATCATTTGCGTTTCTGACATGATTCACAGATATTTGCCAAAATACCTGTTTTGAAAGTGTCTAGTGGTGGAGCTCCCAGGGCTCATCTGGTAATACAACTAGTGTTTCACTATATTTCAGAGTTTCTTTTTAGGGTTTTATTCTTATATCCAATATGAATTTCATTTCTACAATCGAGCCCACTTACTCTTGCCTTGTCTGTGCTATCACACAGAGAAAATAGTTTTTACTCTTTCTGTGAAACATCTTTTTTTTTAACATGCTTGAATACCATCTTGTTCCCTCAGACTCTTTCTCTGTACACTGAACATCTTAAGACTTTCTCAGAAATCACATTTTCAGACTCTCTGATTCTTACCACTTCCCTCTGCAATCTCTCTCCTTGCTTACTGGCTTTCCTGAAGCAGAGTACTCTGAGCTATATTTGTAATAGAGCTGAGCTAGCACAGTATGGTTTAAAATAGTTTTAGAGAGAAAGGAGTACAAGAAGGAAACCTAGTTATATCTTAAAAAAAAAAAAAAAGGAAGGAATAAAAGGATATATTTGTGGTACAAGCCAAGCTAACAAGGAACCAAACAAATGGTTATGTTTTCCAGTTAATTCAATATTTACTGACCCACCCCCCAAAAAATCTCATCTACAATGCAAGTGCAGCAAATAAAACATAAATAATATTTCTAGATTATGAGACAAGTAGTATAAACTTGACTGAAAAAAATCTACACTAAGGAGTTTTAATGATATGAGGGGAATTAAGTAAGCAATTTCAGAAAAAAACCCCAAATCCTCTAAGAGATGAATGAAGCCTGTGCTGTATTGGAGGGGTAGGGGGCTCTTCTTCAGTGAGAGAGAGAAATTGCATTTCTGTTGTTATGTATTAATGAAATTGAGCTATTTATGGCAAGACATAGTTGCCATAAATTGCATATATTTGTAACAGTTGAGTTGCCAAAATGACTAAAATTTTCAAGAAAGACCTAGGTGATTTTAAGTGGCTGCACAATTAGCAGGAGGAAAGTTCAAAGAGTGTGTTAATTCATAAGCACACACACACATATATAGATATACCGCCATGAAGATAATCAGAGGGCTAGAGCACCCCTCTCCTATGAAGACAGGCTGAGAGATTTGGGTTTTTTTTAGAATGAAGAAGAGAAGGCTCTGGGGAGACCTTATAGTAGCCTTTCAGTTCCTGATGGGGGCACACAAAAGAACAGGAGAGGGCCTTTTAAAAGGGCATTTAGTTATAGGACAAGGGGGGATGGCTTCAAATTAAAAAGGGTGGGTGTGGGTTAGATATTGGGAGGAGATTCTTTGCTGTGGGGGTGGTGAAGCACTGTCACAGGTTGTCTGGTGGTTTGTGGGTGCTCCATCCCTGGGAGTGTTCATGGCTTGGTTATAAAGGATTTTGGGTCACCTGATCTAGTGGCAGGTGCCCCTGCCCATGGCAGGGAGGTTGGTGTTTCAAGATCTTTAAGGACACTTCCCAACCAAAGCATTCTATGATTCTGTGTCATGCCTACTGTCAATTGTACAGAAGGAAAATAGGGATATATTTATATAAGTGGGGATTTTTTTACATATATTTAGATTAAAAGTGCTTGATTTCATCAGGATGAAATGTGTATCATCGGGGCCAGGGTGGCCTATTTAGCCTGGACAGAAAATGAAATTGCCACTGCTAGGGTTTCTTAGTGAGCATCTGTGTGCCAGAGGTCAGTGGGAAGCCAGACTGGGGTGCCAGACTCCCTGCTGCTCTTCCTGGCTCCACCCTAGAGATGCAATAGCTCTTGCCTGTTTTTTCTTATATAAAATAAGAAAAAGCACTTTGAGTCTTTGTTATGCCTTGGATTTTGTGGATGACAAACCCTTTCTCCATAAGGATATTTCTTGTTCTAAAACTATTAGAGGATCTACCAGGCACACCACCAGGGTTGTATGCCTTTCCAACACGAAGATTACATATGCTTTTGTTCTGAAGCTAAAAATGTACCTTAAGTAATTCATTCCACACCCTGTCCCCCAAACACTAAAATGTCCCATGGAGGGATAGTAAAGCCCTCAAAAGTTGCAGTTCAACCTGTGGCCCTGCAGGGATTCCTCTCTTTCATCACCATTCAAGTTTCTGAGGCTCAGGAGGGTTTCTTGTATTTCTTCCCTCTCTGCATTGACTTATCCTTCCCTCTGAATTATCCTACTGGACTCCAGTTATTCTAAAAGTCTCTTTGGCCTTTGGTATCTCAAAAGAAATTTAGGCAATTAGTTGCTATCTCACTGAGCTAAGTGCTGATGCAAACCAGGTCTCATCCATGAAGAAAGCAAGAGCAGTGCTAAAAAGAAAAATGCTGAAGCCTAAAACTGATATGAAATGAATGAGAAAAGGCAGGACTGGACAGGGCTGCCTTTACTCTCCCATTTGTGTTTACTCTTCCACATGTTGCTTATGCAACATCTAGCATTCCTTGCTGCCAGCAACAACTAGGCTGTCATGCATAACTCACTGTCCAGCATCACATTTGTAACTTGTGTCATATGACATTACAAAAAATTAGGTGAAGCAAAAGGGAGTATTACTGCAGTCTCATATCAAAACAATATATCTTTGGAATCTAGTGCAGCAGAATAGATGTGTTTCAAGAAGCCTCAAAAGGTGAGAGAAATTGTTTTTAGCTGTTAAATACATGAAATGCTGATTTTGCCATTCTGAATCTCGGAGTGAAATAGAGTCAGGTTTGAATATTTCTTTCAAAAATCTGTTACCAGGAAACTGGGATCAAATCCAATCCAGGATTTTGCTGAGGATGTGGATGGCAGAATTTCTGCTGGCTTAGATAGTTCTAGAGTCTGGTTTCTGGTTAGGATGCAGTAAAGGGAGCTGGTTTGCAGCCCTGAAAGACAGAGGTGCTTTCCTTTGTCCCACTCAGAAGTCCATTGAATCTTATGTGGGGTGAAGAAATAGTTCTTAGTTATCTTGGAGACATTTGTACTGCATTTGTTCATGCTTCAGTGGGCGACTAGATTAGTTTTGGGGTTTTGTCAATGATAGTTGATCTTTCACCATTAGTGTTTCAGACCAATATATTGGATTTTGTTTTGGATATTGGATTTTCATAATTCTAGCCCTCATTCCTTTATGTGTAAAACAAATTTTCAGATAATGTGTCTCCTCGTGTAAATCCACAAGATATAATGAATGAAGGTAGAGGGAAAGGTAAGCAGAAGGCAGGTTGTGAGAGAAGGGTAGCAACAAGGGGCTCCTGGGAGAGAAGGAAGAGAGCAAAGAGGAGGGAAGGCATGCAGGATGCTTGAAGATCAGTATCTTGAGACTCAGTTTCCTGCTGAATCTCAGGTTCTGATTTTTTTTTGGTTTAGGCATAACCTCTGAAGAAGTGTTATTGTCAGAACTAGCAAAAGTTCAGTCCACTTTGAAGACTAGACACACTGCTGTGGTAATGCAAGAGTTAATCATCAATTGCATAAATCCTCAGAAACAGAAAGAAACAAACAGTCCGCTAGGTAGGAGCTATCTGTCTGTGCTGAGTCCTGAAATCGTTATTTTGGCATAGAAAATGAGAGGGGACAGAAAATGGAACTGCCCATTCTCCAGGGTAAAAGCATGCAAATCCTCACACATTACTTCATACAAAAATCTCTCTGCTGAAATTCTTTGGCTTGTTCCAAATGCTGTTCATCCAGATAAAAGATGCTCCTGTAAATTTCATGTGTTTTACCTACATGCACCAGAAATGCCATTGGAACTATCAACCTGATTTAACAGCCCTAATGGGCAGTGTTGTGATTTTTCCTTCTTTAAGGGAAGATAGAAAATAATCACAAAATTCTGGTCCATTTATATTTTATATGTCACACTGGAGGGACATAATGCAGACCAATGCACGTTGTCTCTCCCATCATAACTTTTTTTGTTGTTGTTTGGGTTTTTGTTTTGGGGGGTTTTTTGGGTTGTTGGTTTGTTTGGTTGGGGTTTTTTGGGTTTTGTTTTGTTTTGTTTTGTTTGGGTTTTTTTGTTTTGTTTGTTTTTTGGGTTTGGTTTTTTTGTTTTTTTTTTTTTGAGGCTAGATGAGCATTTCTCCTCTTTTCTGCTGTGACAGAAGAGGTTTCTGCTTTCTCCAGAAGCAGATAAGGTACTCTGGAAAGATGTTCTTCATCAGGCAGGTAGCATTCTGTAATACCCCACATGTTAAAAACAAGTGAATCCAGAGGATTTTATACGTTAACAAGGTGCTGGCAGATTGTTGGGTGGAGGTGGGAGGTAACTTCTCTAGGGGCTGAAAGGTTTCCATCTGAGGAAGCAATGCAGCCAGGCCATTGGCTTCTGCCCTACTTTTGCTGACTCTTATATATGGGAAATTCTGGTTTTAACTGTGAGGAGAGTGTTGCCTGAAACATGACAAAAGTTCATGTCTTCATGCAGAGAAGACAAATTGCTTTTAAAATGTGCGTAAATCAATGCATGGAAGAGCTTTCCTTTGTGGGGTTCTGAGCTGTCGTGCAGGCAGTCCTTCTGTCTCTGTTTTCATAACAGTGAGCACATTTAGTCACTGAACACTCTTGCTCAGCCACTCAACTAGAGAGGAAAAGCTTTTGAAGAGTGCCCCTCTACTCTCTGCAGGAAAGCTGGGGTGTCCCTCTAAGAGCTCAGTGCCAGAAACAGCTATTTGGGATCAAGCTATTCTCTCCTTGGAAAGGTGTATAACCCAACTCCCTCACAACTAACAATCCCTGATAAAAATATTGATAAATTTCATGCTGCAGCTGTTCTATGGGATAAATTGAACTCATTATTTTACCCACAGATTCTCAAAGTATTCCTAATTCATAAGGCAAATACTCAGTTGATATTTCTTAGGTTTTTTATGCCCATATTGCATTGCTTTTTCAGGTGTCCTGGCATGATCTACTCGAATTTCTCCTATCCCCTTATGACTAATCTGTGATGAAGACACTGTTGTATTTGCAAGGAGAGAGGCAATTCCATAGTGAAGAAAGCCTTGCCAAGTGAGGCAGGAGGGAAAACAATACCTCAACACTTCTTGTCTGTCATTCGCCTGCCCTCCTACAATGCAAGCGATTCAATGAATATCTATTTGTGTCATTCCTGTTAAAACTTTCCATCCTAAAGGGTTGAGTTCTTTCCCCTACTGAGATTTCTATTTTATGGAAAGTTTGATGTCAAGGTCTAATTCTGTTTCTGCATCAGTCTCAACCTCGTACCAAAAGCCTCTTAAAGCTGCCAGATAACTTCAGATTCAACCACTGACTGAAGATCTCCTTTGGACCCTAATGAAGTTTTTCCCCACAGAATACCACTATAAGCTCTAAAAAAATTGCTGAACAAATAGAGAAATAAAAAATACATAAATAAGGAAACATCAAGTCTAGGCTCTATAATGAAGGACATAATAAATGTCAAGGTAAGAGGTAAGAAAAAGAGATGGTTAAAAGCAAGGAAGCAGTGGAGCTTTGACTCAGAAGCTAAGCTGATGTGGAAATATAAGCAGGATTAGTATTAGGCTTAATCATTATTAATGCAATATTTAGTCTCCATTTTCCATCCCTGTCCAGACTTGTATTTGTAAAATACTCTTGAGTAATAAGTTCTGTTATCCTTGTTTCATAGGGAGATTAAGCTTTTAAGCCTTTTTTTTACAAAAGCTGCTGCAATGGCTGAGGTTAGGAGCCTTAAGTTGCCACATCAACCTTTTCACCATGTAATTGCTCCCATTTTGCAGACATTCTTCAATATCTGCAATCCTCCCTATCAGCAGCTTCTTTCATAGGAGGTGGACAACTGTTGAGGTAGGTGAAGACACCAGAACAGTGACACAGACCTGAACACGTACTGTGAGCCTGTGAAAGCCTTTGTTGTCCGCTGCTCTTCAGCTGATTCCCAGCCTTACTGGCAGAGCCCGGCTGCCTCACACTGCCAGCCAGCCTTGCATCCCTCCTCGTGCACCACAAGAGGGCTGAATCAAACAGGTAAGGTATACAGCTATGGCTTACCCCAAATAGATAACAGTACTGCCCTATATCATCCACAGGTGGCACACTATGAAAGAGTCACTATCAAGGCCTCAAAATAGATATCCCTTGGCAGCTCTCCTTGACCAGACAAGGCTGTTCATGGCTTCTCTCAGTGCTTACACTAACACTTTGTGGGTGGCAGGAGCAATGTGCCATCTCAGCAGCTCCTTCTTCTCCCAACTTTTAGGACACCTCTAACCATTATGGAACTATAGCTGGATATCTTATCTTATATCTATCTTATACTTCCATTTTTACAGCCCACAACCCACGATATGAAAATCTTTAAATGCCAAGCAACACTAAAGACCCTTCACCTTCTTATAGGGGATGAAAATACAGAGTGGGATCCTCTTTATATACATGTATATAGTGGCTTTTTTGAATACTGCTTAGCAGTCAGAAATGAAAATTCTACCTTGGCTTCCACATCAAGGCCATAGTGTAGTTCTCCCCTCACAGTCAGATGCTTGTGTAGCAGTAGTTACATCACCAGTTACTGACTGTGCTGCACAGTTATGTGTTCCCCTGGGCTACCTAAGTAAATATATATTGTGGTCTTAAAACATTTCGTGTCTTTTTACAGCTGCATATGAATGTCAGTCCTTGAATTCAAAGTAGAACATTTGAAATTGGATTTTACAGGGAATCAGGTTTTCTTTTGGTACCTGGAAAATATTTTGGGGAAATAACTATCGCTACTCCAAAGGGACTCTGAAATTTTTCAGATTGGAATCAGGGCAGTGGTAGAACCTTGGGCTATATGTTGCTATGGGCATTACTAGTGATTTGATGAATTTTCCTTGCATAGGAACATTCATCTTAGAAAAATCATAAAAGGAGTTTTTATATTCATACAATAAGGATGTTTATGTCATGCTTTATAATCTTGGGGTTTAAAAAAAATATTATCTTAGATTAAATTATTTCACCTTTCCTACTCTCTAGTTCTTTTGTCAACATCTTTGCTGTTGCGCTCCACTTTGCTGTTTTTCATCTCTTTCACTTCTCTGAGTAGAGCCCATTTCCAGCTACATGTAGAGTCCTTGATGGTGGGATTTCTGTTCATGACTAGAGGAGATATGTGGCTGTGTGCTGCACTACTACAAACAGCAAATTACACTTGTTATCTGGACATCTTGCAAGCAAAACTGAAGAAACCCAAAAACTGCATTGTTCCTGCTGTTGTCGTTCTGCATTAGAACTTTAATTTGATGAATGCAGTGGCTTTTTGGGGGGGAAGGGGGGGATGTTTTAAAATGTTGTATTTTTTCTGTCTTTGTTGCATTGGAAAAAAAATTTTGAAACGAAACTGAAGTTATCTGTTATATGTAGGGGACAGTGTGCATTGGACATGGAAAAAAGAAGAAGGAAAAAAGGGGTGTCAATCTGGTTCTTTGCTTCTGACCTCAAGGGGAGTGGGGAAGTTCTGCTGGAGTGTCTCTCCTTCCTAAGTGTCCTCTAGCCCTCAGCAGCCTCATGGTTCAGCAATGATAATAACTCTAGCAGTTTCTCTCATTGGCAGATGCAGATCACTGCTTATGAGATGGCTGGCAGCATTTGCAGCTGCCAATGGCAGTGGTTCCACAGGCAGCTTGTTAGATTTGGCACACCTGCAGCATCAGCAAAACCACAACTGCTCCCATTGCTTTCCCACAGGTATTCTGAACTCACGTTTCTGTGTTTTTCTGCTGGGGTGTGGCAAGCTATCCTACTTCAAGCACAGTGTTTCTATCATTGTACTTAATTTTTCTTTATACAACACTGCATCCAAAGATCAGCCCAGTCCTTCAAGGTGCTGGTAAACACACCCACACTGCTATGTACATTCCCGGAAAAAAGATGAAAGTTCAATTGTTTCCTGAGCAAGGCCCAAGCTCAACACTTGCTGATGTACCAGACTCTCAAAGCTTGTGGTGCTAAGAGTTGAAGTGAATAAAGCCTGTTTTTGTCTTTGCCTTGCAAATTTGTTCAAGAGTAGTGATTTATGACAGTTCAGCTGGAATGTGAGCCCAGTTGGCAGCAAAGTTGAGGTACAGGTAGGTTGATTGAAGAAAATCAGATTGCCTTCCTGTCAGTGCAGCTAGATTGGCTTAGGTTGTGGCCAAGAGCCCTAGGATTTTTGGGGCCAGGATATAGCTTTGTTTTGGCCTTTTTTTTGGTGAGTTTTCTGTCCAAAAAATAAAAAATGGGCTCTTAAGAATTGTGATGATGGCACTATTTTTGAGCAAAGGAGATGAAAAGAGATTTTATAAATACTCACACTTACTTCCTCTCCTCATCTGCTGTTACAATCCCTGATCAGCTTTGGCTGGGAGGTAGCTGACCAGCCAGAGGTGAAACAGGGTCACGTTGAGATTCAGCTTCTCATGGCAGGATGCCACATTTCACAAGCTTGGAATTCACCACATGGAGGGAAGTCCACACCTTTTTCAGGACGTTTGGAGCACAGGGCCATTTCTATGCTAATTGAGAAGGGAAATTTTGCTGCACCAAAGAGGTTTTTCATCACTCGGTCCTAGAACAGGCACTTATTCTATTCCCAGATTGTTGGATGGTGACTGTACCTGTGCAGTGTTACCAATGTCCTTGGCGTCCTTCAATATGGACAAAGTATTGAAGAGAGTGGTACTTTCTGAGTTTTGTGCTTCCTAGGTTGAAAAGAGTGTGAGCTGCTCTCCATGGCTGGGAAAGACATAAAATACAGCCAGTGCACCTGGAGTTTGTATTTGCAGAGTTTTGGAGTATGCTTTATTCATTTGTGCGTAAATGGCAGAATGCCCATGTTCCACTAAAAAGCTTTGGAAATCACTTACAATGTTGTCCCTCCAGACACCAGTCAAGGTAGATCCAATTTAGGGAAATGAGTGTGTCAACTTCCCATAGCAGATAAGATACTGCTTTCTGTTGTTTGCTTTCTTCAGACATTAAGCTCTCAGGGCAATCTAAGTGAAGAGAGCTTGATCCTGGTCAGCTCTCCTGGAGCTGCTAAAGTTCCTCTGTATGTGACAGTGTGTGTGTGGGAGGAATGAGAACAGGGAACAGCAGAACAAGCCTTCTGCCCTTACTTTGAGTTAAAGTTAGGGACTACTTTCGCAACCTGGTAATGAGAAGACACCACACAACACAAATTTCACAGTCCAGACATTTTTCACAGCATTCCCACTGCAGTTTAAGGTCTGCAGGTCAGGGAGGCCAGCAGCATTTTGCAGAGCCTACTCCTGCCAGCATCAAACATGTCTTTCTGCTGCAAACTGGACCTTTCCATCTGTACATCAGGGCAATGCTGTAAGGCGCTGTGGCAGTGCTACAGCATGGGAGCTGTGAGCTGCACCTCTCCTTTATTCCTCTGGAAGAATGCTGTCTTCCCCAGAGCTCTCTTCTGGCTGTTCAAACACAGGATGGGTAAGATTGCCCACACACAGGGCAATTGGACCCTACACATGCCATCTTTTACTGGCTGTCACTGTTATCATATCCTGTGTTTGTTGATTCCATCCAGATTCATCTTGTTCCTGGCACAAAAGTGTCTCTGTCAGGGAAAAAAAAAAAAAAATGTAAGGACAAATCATAGCAAGATTTAGCATCAGGTTTTAGAGACATTTTTGGACTAAAGTTGCAAATAAGATAACTATAGACTATTTTTAAGATAACTATAGACTATTTTTAAGATAACTATAGACTATTTTTATTTGTACTTAATGATTTTTCTTTTTTATCTGTTTTCTATACCTGGCACCTGCATTCTTCTGATATGTCCTAGATGCAAAAACTGGGACTCCAGATATTTGCTAGGGCTTCCAGATGGCTCCTTAAGTTTTATATGACTCTACCTACCCCCTCTGACATTTCTTTCTTGTTAAGATTTGAGTACAAATGGAAATATTCCAGATGGCTTTAGCTGGAGCCAAGTGCCTTCAGTACTTCAGAGCTACATAGACATCCCATTAACTAATTGTTCCTTCTCAGTCTGCTCATGTTAAATTCCTTGAATTTCTTTTGGGGCTACAAAAATATTCTTCTGTGATACACAGTATCAGCAAGTTATGCTTTGTTCAATGACACCCATATCTCCAGTTTCTTTTAAAAACTACATATAGCACATTTAATAATAGTATGAATAGCAGACCCAGCAAGACATCTGCTTTGCCCAAACATGTCTGGCACTTTCTTCCTCTTTGTCTCCGAAATCCCGCAGTTCTTGTGTGGCATAATATACCTTGTGCTTTTATAAGAATTGTAGATAGTGCTCATGTAAACCAAGGTGTATTTCCAAGATTTCCATTCCGGCTTCTCATAGTGAATAATGATGTAATCTGATAGTGATTAATTATGGGAAAAGCAAATATGGAGATATGGATTTAGAATTATTTATGTTGAGGCCTGCCAAAGATTTTTAAAGCTTTATTCTCTTTATTTTTGCTATTAGTTGTAGCAACGTTTCCTGTCCCTTTTCATGTGCTTTTCCATAGAATTCCTAAGTATGAACATAAGGGAATGTCACTCAACAGTCTTCAAAAGTCTAAAACTAACATCTTCCTAACGAAAAGGAAGCTAATTCCTAACCAAGGGAAGCACCTGAATGCTTCACAAATCCTTTTTTCCACACTTCTACCTAAGGAGTGCAGAGTCGCTTGCCTCATTAGACTTCAAAGCATGACACAGAATATAGGAGATAAAAATATCAGCAAGACAAGTTTTTCTAATGGCATATTTTCCTGTTTAAAAAGTTCTTTTGTATTCTACAGAAGATTTAATCAGGAGAAAGTACCAAGGTTCACGCAAATAGAAAACAGCATTCGATTTGTCTGTTATAAGAAAGAGACCTCTTTCTAGTCTGTTCTGGGCTATCCAACAGAACAACACAGAATGGAGAGCAAACTCTTCTAGTTCTTAGACCTGAAAGTGCAGCAATCGTGGCTGAAATTTCAAAGACAGAAATCAAAGTCTCTTACAATCTCTAAGGTGAAGTTGACACGTGCCCCATTTAGCCTACACAGAAAGAAAATAAGTCTGCATTATTTGAATGCACGTTGTTAGAGGTAAGACATTCATCAGCTACTTTGTGTAAAGATGCTATTAGCATTTTGATAATTAGATATATTATTCCATAAAGTTGATCATGCCACTTTATATTCCCAGAGAAAAAGACTGAGATGGACATGAAAAGTTATACACTGGCTGGCAAAAGAGAATGAGCCTAAGATGAAGATGAGAAAAAACAAAGCTGATGAAAAAGAGTCAGGAAAATTGTGTTCATGCTGACTTGACATTACTACAATCTGTGATTCCTGAGTCTGTCTATCCCCAGTGAACAGATTTCTATACTAGTATACCCCTATCCTTACTAGAACTATTTTTCTAAGTAACAAGGTAATGCTGCTAGCTGTTACTCTGTTCCCTTACTGTGCATCTCAAATGGCAGATCGCTGTGAGGTGGATTTCCAGTCCTGGTGGTGACTTTCCTCAGCATCAATACAATTCCACTTGGGAGAGTTTCTGTTTTGAATTTGCTGTTTCTTCGGTTCATGTCATTATACTGATATAGTAATATACAACCACTACCAAAAAGCAGTGTTAAAATTGTATTAAGATGGAAAAAGTCCACTACTTAAGAGCTAAGAAATGTTGAGAAATTTAGAAGCACAATGGCATCATGTTACAGGTTACGCCACATTACAAATGTATGGCAGTAGTGGAACTTCACATGAGTCCCAGCATAAGATATAAATTCCCAAGACAATTTTAGTAAAGGCTTGCAAAGTTATCAGGCATCCAAATTCTCCTACTGACCTCTGGTTTTGGACTGGTAAACCTTTTCTCAAACCTGTTGTCACAGCACCTTTTATCGTATCAGTGACTTTTATAATAAAGTGGAAGAAAATTTGTTAAATTAATAAAGGGAATCTACTGTATTAATTGAAGTGAGAGTGTCTACCAGCACAACTCTGAAAAGTTTATGTAAAAGCTTTGCAAGTGAACTAGAAGTCAGACTGAACTGTGCCTCTGGCAATGGGAGCAGAGGGAAAAACAACTCTTGACCTGATTTTCTCTCCCTCTTGAGTTACCTTACAGCTATGCAGAAGCCAGGTAGACTGTGAATGTCTGCAAACCAGACGGGAAAGGAGTACTTATTTTGAACCAAATGTTCTCAAAGCTTGATAACACACTTTGCCAGAAATTTTGCTTTTATTATACAGGAACCAGGTGTGGGTTATGATATAGTGATAAAATCTTTGATTAGACAAAATGTGACAAAAGTTCTGCACATGCTAGAATAGAGCTAAATATCTCTGCCTGTGACACAACCTAGCTTGCTGCCTAGGAGATAGGGAAAAGAGGAAAGACTGTTACCGAAGGCAGCAGATGTTTTTCTTATCTATAAATCCTTTAGATGGCCTTGTTACTGTAGTGTCTTGGTATATTGTTCTTCTTCCTGAGGACTCTCAGGATGTAAGGAAGTGATTTTTTTACCCATTTTTAAGGACAATTTAGGTGCAAAACAACATTTAGGGGGGATAGATAGATAGATAAGAAAATCTGTTGCATTATAGAGGGCTGACCCCAGCTGCTCAGTTTCTATTAATCTAGCTATGGAGCTTCCCTCAGTTCTGTTTTTGTTCCTTGTGTTTGCAGCTTCATGCATAATTTTAAGCATCTGCAGGGAAATTGTCTTCTCTCATACGTGTAACTAAATTTACTGAAAATACAAGATTCTTCTGTAAAAACAATCAAAGGGAAGAAAATAGAAAAATCAAGTATATAAAATCTCATTTTGACTTCTCTGGGCTCATTGTGGAAATCTAATTACATAAATGCAAATTGTTCTTCTCCAGGCCTAGTACTATTCAAGCAATAACGACAGATTGTAATTGTTGTGCTGGAATGTGCTGTGTTTCTATTCATACCTAAACAAATGTTATAATTCATCTTCCAATTTCTCCACTAAGCACAAACTAATAAATTCTTTGTGGACTTTCCTGTGCTTTCATCACTACAGTGCTCCACCATCAATTAAGAAGATCGATCCAGACTCCCAGGTTTGAGTGCCTGATCATGAGGAACTTGTGGCTGATCACTTGTAGGCTTCAACTCCTTCCTTCTACTTCCATGTGATGTGCTTATGCTCTCAAGCAAGCAAGTAGTATATGAGGAGTATGATCTATGATTGTGAGTGAAAGTTTTAGTCTACATCCTATAAAGGACATTTGACTTACTCAGAAAGATGTGGTCTTGGAAGAAGGGATTTAGGTAGTGTTGTTGTTTGAATTCCATAATACAGGTCTGAAACCTCCTGGGTTGGTTTCCCTCCAACTTTTCAGTGCTGAAATGTCTTAGGGAGTTTATCACACTAGAGGCTAAGGGTCACAGAGAGTTTTACTTCTGTACATGCCTCAGCTATGATGAAGAGCAGATCATTACCTGGCTTATTCCTGGGCTGGCTTTGAATTGAGAAGTCAGTTTGTGAAAATTTACTAATTTCTCTCAGTAATTTGTAATTGGTAGACTCTCCTTGTCACCAGCATGTGTGGGGTGTTATCTCAAAACAATATAAACTGTCTGAAAAAATGGAGCCCAGAATTCCTTGTCAGTCCAAGTGGTAGGAATTTAAATTTTATTGTTTTTCAGATCTTTTGTATACAGAACTATGGACTTGGTGTCCCTGGGACACTGGATGTGTCAGGAATGTCTCTGAGGTTACAGGTTAAATTTAACCATTTCCAAACTCCTGTGTCATCTGAGCAGTCACCTCCATTGTGAGCTGCTGTTTCTTGCTCCCTTGAATGTATCAGCAAATGAGGTCAGATGACAGCAAGTCTCCAAATACTCACGTATTCCTCCACTCACCAAAAATTGTGGGAATGAAACTGACAAAAAGCAGGAGCAGAAAGATAATCAGCCTGAAACCCTGAGTGTGTTTTGAGAAAAAATGTTTGAGTTCTGTCTTTGCCAGCTCTAATTTAATTAGAGGGAGGATGCTGCTCCTGTTGTCTTTGGATGCCTTTTATAGCTGAGGTTGGGGTGAAGGAAGGTTAAAGCTGCTGTAGGGTAAATAATGTAACAAGACTTCATCTTGACTTGGAATCTTAAAAAAAATATTATTAAATGACCATCCTCATATGATAAGAATCTGTTCAAACATACTATTTGTTGAAAGAAATTTTGTCTATTTTTCACTGGGTGTGTTTTATGAAGTTAAAATTTCAGAAATATTTAATATGAAACACATAAACAGCAAGGGATTGAGCTATTGTCTTTGGTATAGTCTCAGATTTTATTTGTTTATACATTATCATTAAAAAGAATGCAAAAACAAGTGCCATCCAGGAAAACACCCAATTATAATTCTATCCATAAATATTCAAAACATTGCTTTTTATTAAATATTTAAAGTGTCTGCAGTGTAGCCACTGGAGGGGTTTCAACAGCATTTTTGTAAGTCTCACTTCATGGTAAGTTGTAACTAGTGGTAACTTGGACTAAGACCGAGCTACAACACCCAGAGACATTGCATTTCACATCTAGTACTTTTGGGACTGGTCATGTGCTGCTCTAGTGTGTGACCTCCCTTGGCAGGTTCAAAGTTTACAGGGAAGAAAATCCTGCATTTCCCTGTTCTTATCCAGTTCTGGTTTTTGTCATTTAACTACAAGTCAAAGTTGAGAGAGAGAGTGTTTGTTAAGATGGCAAATGCTTGATGGCATGCTTCTCCCTTAGCTAAATTAATACTGAGCAGCATAAAACTCATTGAATGAGTCAGCCAATGAGTCAGCAAATCAGTTAGTGGTGAAAGCACAAGCCTACAACTGATAGACATGATTTAAAATTAAAAATCCACAATCTGTTTTCTTGATGAAACTTCAGAAATCTCAGGAAAACAACTTCACATGATTGCCCAGGCTAGAAAGAAACCTTCTCTTTTATATCATAGACACTTGTTTCAGTGAACTAAACCAGAGAGCTCATCTACTACTGGTTTACACATGCTTAATTTCATGGTTTGCTTTTTTTTATGAGACCAAAATATCTATGCCTGAGTGAAATTATTACACTGACACCAGCTAACACAATTCATAATCCTTGGCTTCTATTCAATATGAAATCCCAATAGGAACAGAAAAGAGCTATCAACATTTGTCTTTAAAATTTGCTATTAGCAATGTTCAGTTAAGTAGTGTCAAATGCATCTTATTAAGGTCTAATTTTATACGTTGACAATACCAGGGTAGAGCTGCTAAATATTGAAAGCAATGGCAATTTAAGATCAGCATCTTAGAAGCTATTTTTAAACAGAGGAGTGCCTGTTCTAGGCTGTGTCTTATGCTGTTTGGACTGCTGCAGTTTAAAATTGCAACTTAACACACAATGAAAAAAAATTTCAGACAAAAACGGAGTTCAGAAGTCCTTGCCTATGTTAGGACAAAATATGCCATAATTAATCATTGTCTAAATGAAAAACCTCATAAATAAAAATAGTTTAGCTAGGGAATGTACCTGTGCAGGTAAGTGTCAAGGAGAGCAAATATCTCTGTTTTTCTTTTCATGAGAAGATTCTTTCTTTTTAAATGAAAATTTTGACAAATGCTTTGTCAAAGAATTTAATCAAATTCCTTTGACAAATTTGTCAAAGAAATATGCTCTTCAATGAGGACAAAATATCACCAAATAATTTAAAGAAAATCAGCTCTCTTGAATATCCAGGGAAGCTTGCATTACTGCCCAGCTCTTTTATGAAGACATTTTCTTACTTGGATTGTGGATGTCTTGATTCTTGTGCTGGAACCTCAGGTGTGTGGCATCATGAATGCTCTCCTTTGTCATCTGTGGTAATGCTCTTTCAGGTTCTTCATAAGTAGCAGATCACACATCATTGATGCTGCTGAAGTTTACATGGGGGAAATTGATGCACATTTGGGACTGTTGGGGAAGTTGTACTGGACCAGTTGAATAGCATTAAAAAGTTTTAATTTTCACCCTCTCTGGAGAAAGTGAGAGAAGTCTTCCCAAGTGGGACTGGTTATGAGCTAAAAATGCAGCTGGGTTCAGGAGCTGAGAGGTACATTTGCCTAGATCTCTATGATAACTAGTTTGGGAACTGTTCTTATGGTGGGGGTGGCTGAATACTGGAGCAGATTGCACAAGGAAGTTGTAGAGTCTTCATTCTTGGAAATAATTCAAAAACTGACTGGACACAACCCTGAGCAACCTGCTGTAGCTGACCCTGCTCTGACCATAGTGGATAGACTAGATACTCCAAAGAGGTCCTGACCAATCTCAGCTGCTCTGTGTTTCTGTGAAGTGCTAATAGCCCTGGATAGCAGCTATTCCTACACTAGCTCCAAGGGCATCTAGTGGTTCCTCCACTCAGCAGGGTAGTAGTCTCATTTAAGGCTTTGCTGCCTTCTATGCGCTGTATAAAAAAGAATGTCCCAAGAGACATATTAAAATGAAATAAAAGGTTTCAATCCCTGCTAAAGTTTCATGATCATAATTTTAACAGAAATTTAATTTACAGATTTTTTGTGGTGTTCTCAGGGTAACATTATCAGGACCTAGTCATGACAGTGTTCAAACACAAAACCAAAAGGACTGCCTGTCCCTCAAAAAACACAGCTCAGGCATAAAACAGAGAAATGAAGGAGAAATGCATGGATAACACAGGTAGATATAGTTAGCAGCATTAGCAATATAAGCATTATCGAATTTTTGTAGGCATTATGGAAATTTGGAGAACATTTCCTGAGTGTGGGAGAAGGAGAACAATGTGGAAGACAGCACAATATTTGCAGTCTGATAATGTATAAAATGTGTGTTAGTGGCCAGGAGATGATCCAGTAATTTAATTGCACAGAACTGAATAATTGGATGAGTATGAGAAGAAGGTCAGTGCAAGAATAAGGCAAATACCCAGGGCAGAGAAGCAAACAACATTGGAGAGGAAATGAATGTTAAATTAATGTGAAATTAATATGAAATATGGGTTCATTTCAAAGGGAAGGAAATGCATAATTGTAGAGGGAAATAGATGAGAAATGATGGTAATGTCCAGAAGTGAGAGACTGAAACATCTGTGAAAAGAAGAAGAGATGCAGAAAATCGTTTTACTTCTAAGTTTAAAAACTGATATGGTAGTCATACTTCCAGAAGCATCCTTCCAGCATCTGAAAATCACTGTCCCAGCTTGCCAGATCTGAGGGCATAGCCACTTCTCTGTGGTCTGTGTAGAGCTCCTGTGTCAGGAAAGGCTGAGCCAGGAGCTGGTCCCCGCAGGCCTGTGTCATGTGGCTTTGGATCTTTGTCTTTTCAGGCAAAAATAAGGCAAATATTTTACTAGCTAAGTGTCATAGTAGTTAGCTTATGTCCTCATTCATATTGCTAAGCACTGGCTACAAAATATACCATACCCCTGCCACTTAGCCAGCAGATGGACAATATATCATGCATGTAGGAAGGATACTTGAGATGAATGTGAGCATTTTCTTGAACAAAAGCACTGATTTATTAATTTTAATAGGTTATTAGGAAAGAATATTAGGTTTTAATAGGGTTATTAGGAAAGAACCAAGGACATAAACTATACATATATGTAAAATATTCTCCACTACAAAGATCATTATTGGCTATATTTGTATTAATGTTATGTATTAATACTATGGTGCTACCTAAAATAATAGAGTTCCTGAGATATTAATGCTGATGGTAGGATAAATAGGGTCACTGTGTGAGCTAAACTATTTGGCTGTCCTTTTCTGAACTTATCACAGAAGTTGTTGCCTGTGTCCTGTCCTCACTGTACAGCTGAGCTCTCTGCATTTACCTGAGGGCACACAAGGAATGGGGCAAGTGGGAGAGGCACAACTCCTCTCTGCTTCTCTCATCCAGAGCTTTGATGCAGAGCCCGTGCATTGCTTCAGTCACAACAGCAGGTCCCAAAGTCCAGCTTTAGAGGCGTCTGAAATGTTATCCCATTAATCACAGGCCCTTCTCCTCACTGTATTGATTTTTCCCGTAAGAGATGTGGCACTTGCTGGTTCCTTCACAGGGTGAGCTTTATTCAGTTTTGCAGCAATTAGATCTCACCACCATTTTTGTTTTGGCAGCACATTGTGTCATCCAGTGCTCCCCAGGCAGTACTTGTGGTGGCAGTGCTGTGGGTTTATGTTTTTGCAGCATCTGTGATGAATTTCCATGAAAGTGTAGACACTGGTTGAGGCTGTTATGGCCACTCCTGGGAGCTGAGGATCAGCACAGGCAGTTGGGAATGCCCACAGAGGTCTCTTGTTACTGTGGCAACATCAAGTCACTCACGTCAGGAAAGCTAATTTATGGTGTCCTTACTAGTCCAGCTCCAAACACTTGGAAGGGGCAGAGGTGTACCTCAGATGTGTGAGGTGCCTGTGCCTATCACCCCCGTGCAGGTGCTCACCAGCAGGGGACTTGGCATGTGATGCCCTGTCCCCAAGGGGCCCTTCTTGAGGAGCCTCTGGTGCAGGGATGTCAGGCCCTCAGTGCTACTTCACTGTCCTGGGTGAGGACATGGGGACACCTCCACTGCCCTCATCTGTGAGTGCACCTGGCTGCAGCACCTGGTTCTGATGGGGCAGGGCTGCATGGAGCCATGGTTTCCACCTGCCTTGGGCTGCAGACTGTGCTGTCCTAGGCTTAGCAGAACCTGCAGCGCTGCCCCTTTTCCACCTCAGAAACTCCACTGTTCTTTTCTTGTGCTGAAATGTTAGCTATTGGTCTCTAGAGGAAACTCACTGCTTTGATTGGAAAAAAAACCAAAACCAAAACAAAACAAAACAAAAACAACCAACAAAAAACCCTCCAACTTTAAAACTTTTCTATACAACTTTTAAGAAAATCCCCCAAAACTAAGCAAAAGGAAACCTAACAAGAACTAATTGAAGTAGCTGGAAATTGCTAGCCTCAGAACAACACTGGGGAAGATGGATAGGTTTACTGAAGCCAGAGTCAGCAGCATGTTCTCCAGGCCTGTGAAGTCTGATGAGACTTTTTTTCACCTCTAATACTTAGAGATAAAGATGAGCAAACAATGGAATATGCAGATTTTTCTTAGTTTAGGCTTAATTAGAACATCTCTCATTCCTGTTTTTATCTCTTTCCTGCTGTTATATTTTAAAGGTTCTCCAAAAATACCTTCGTCTCTGTGCGACCATTAATGCTCTTTTATGAATGGTCCTGCACATCTTTCTAAAATCCTTTAAAGATTTCAATTTAAGAGCTCTTTATCTTAAAAGACTAAGGTGTTGTAGTTGACAAAGTCTTACTGGGGCAATGAAAACTGATTTTAGATTCTTACTAGGGTCTGGAATGCAATTGATTCCTACTCAACTGGGCATTAATTCTCCATGATAATGCTTTTGCTCCTTCTAACACCCTGTATGCTAACTCATGCCCATGAGTACTATCTTTGACTTACAAAGAGGTACATGCACAAGGATAAGTTTGGAATTTTAGATAATAATTTTCTATGGTGTCTTTTGGCTTGTCTTAATCAATTATGAAACACTTTAAGGGCCATCTCAAGAATGGCATCTGAAATGTACCATAAACTACTTCAAGTGCTAGATTCCTATCTCCATACTCACTTTTGCTTCCCCCTGCCCCTCATCCAATTAGTTCAATATTTTCAATTGCATGTGGTTTATACTCCTTTGCCTCTAACCACATCCCATTTTGTCTCATGGCACAGGGAAAGAAAGAGAGATAGGATTTCTGAGTTAATCCACAAGGTGAACACAAAAACAATCCATCACTGCTCGAGAGTATAGCAGAGTAAAGATCAGGACAGCAAAGTAGAGAAGCAGAGAATGGAACAAAATAACAAACCTCAGGAGAGCCAGAAGGGTGTTTTCTCTCCAGTATATGGTGAACTGCATCCCACAGCGAGGAGACATTTTTGCCAGAGGATTAGAGGTGACTGGCTTAATTCACTTTCCAGTAAACTCTCGTAGAAAGCTAGATGTCCAGAAGTTATTAAACTCCTACAGTTTTTGTAGAAACCTGATCAGTGGATAGTGAAGAATGGTCCCCATTGTTGTCCAATTTAAGGTAAGGCTGCTGAGTGAACTCAACACTTACCCTCTGCCTTTGGCCTCCTGGCTGGCAGTCAAAGCATGTACCTTCAAGCCAGTCCCTCTTCATTCTGCCATTTCCCCTTTAGAAATTATGTGACTTGCAAACAGAAAATTTACTTGGGGCTATGATAATAAATATAAGAAGGTAGCATATGTGGGAGAACCTGGAGGTATAAGGGGATGGGGCTGGGATGAAGGACAGAAACAAGAACAGAGACAAGGGGGATAATACAGAGAAACCACAACTCTGAGGCAGCTTCTAAACTACTTATTACTTGGTGTATATATAGTGGGGGTGAGAAATGCTAATCTTATATATTTAATGGCTACAAAAAACAGTTGGAACTTCCAAAAAGAGATTGCTTTTGGAGGACTGAGTAATGAGGCCAAAGTTTTTTTCAGTAATAGGAATCTTTTACATAGGTTCAGCTGGCTTAGATTTGTCTGATTGTAACATCATTCACTGCAGTGCTAGAGGCCTGTGCTCTCATGACTGAAAGCACAAATGTTGACCTAAGATTCAATGAGAGAGTTAGAGAAAACAAATTAATGGATTTCTTTTTTGATTGGTTGTTTTGCCAAGTATTTTAAATCATTGTTCTTTTGTTGGTTGGTTTTGTACAGCTCTGTTCAACAAAATTTATCTCGCTCTTCTCAATAAGCCAGTCAGGTCTGGAAGAACTGTTTAACAGATGACACCCAAAGTAACCATTTACTGCCAAGATAGAAATTTCAAAACATAACATACCTGTACTGCATTCTGCTCTCTTAGAGTTATTTTCTTGTATTTATTTACTTATGGCAAAAAAAAAAAAAAAAACAAAAAAAAACCAACCTTCAATTTTCCAGTTACTTCTGATTTGGTTGCTGAGCATATCTGAAAGTCAGGGCCTATATTTAGTATTTACAGATATTCAAAATTGTTCAGCCCAAGGACTCCATGTTTAAAAATATTGGCCAATATACACTAGATCACACAGGATCACATGGAAAGAATGCATTCTAACAAATCCTTAATCTCTGGAAAAAACCCAATAGTGCCAAAAAGATTTCTATATAATCCAAGTTCAGTTTGTTCTTGAAAAGCTGTCTTGAAAAAGAGGATTAGACACAGTTCAGAGCCATATCTCAGGCTTAAATAACCATTCTGATTGAAAGGTCTTATGTTAATATACTTACAAAGTCTTTGACTTATAGTACTTTTCAACTGATTATGTACTTATAACAAAACAAGCAGGTAAAGAACAAGGATATGTTGGTTTGGGGGAGCTTGAAATGTACATTTCGTATGGGCATCTCTCTGTGAGAAAGGCAATGAACCACGTTTACAGCTGTCAAACTAACTCATTCTGTGAGGAGAAAAACCAAGCAAATGAGAGCTCTATCAGTTGGCACTGACAGCACCAAAATAGTTTTGAAGGTTTGTCTGCTGGCAGAGGTACAGCCTAAACCTCTTCTCCTGAAGTTTAGTGATAGAAAGCTTGCTACTACAGTCAGCCCAAATCAGTAAGATATTTTTGGTTAGGTGCTTCTCTTTCTGGTTTTCTCTGTGCATCAGAAAAGTAGGCAGAGAGAACAAGTTAATTCAAGAGTAAAGACAAGAGAGACTTTATACTCCTCTTTCTCTCCCTCCGTGGTAAATGGCCTTTATGACCTTATGTTTCAGATCATTAACACCGAAAGATTTTAAACAATCTAATCACCCAGAAGGTTAGCTAAGTCAGCTTCATCCAATGCTTTTTCTAGTCATAATGTTAATATGTGGGTTTTATTTTTCTTTCAGGCTTTAGCATAAGTAACCTGAAATGATCAGATAAAGTTCAGATTTTCCATACCTTTCAATTTGTTTTAAGGAATTGATTTCGTTAATTGCAGTTATTATTTTTTCCTGCCAGATGTCGTAGTGAATGTGGATATGCAAGAAAATGATAGTAAAATAGATGTAATGACATGAAAGATAATAGTGTAATCGGTAGTGTGAGCTGCTCTGTCCCTTTCCCTCTCAAAAATGTTAAGCAAACCTTTTCCAAACAGGATATCTCAGCCCTTTGAAAATCACAACAAAACTAGTATTCTTGTACCTAGGCACAAGTTAAAGACCTCAACTTTCTTTTTTTCTTTTTTTCTTATGGCTTTCGCTGATATTACTCAAATACCAGTCTGTCTCTCTCAGAGTGACTCTTCAAAATGCTCAGTTATCAATATGTGTGGTTGAAGTTGACATGAAGTAGCAAACAGAGCAAAGCCATACCAAGTAGTCTCAAGGAGAGAAATCTGTTCTTTACTCAGAAAGTTACAGAATGGAAAACTCTATGTCAATTCTTCATAACTGAATGTATGAAGAAAAGAAAAAGACAAGTAAAGCAAAGAAAGGAAAACAGCTAACCAGCTCACACTAATTGTCCTCTTTTTTGAAGTGTGAATTTGCAGAGCAAAAGTGGATCATTATTGCAAAAATCTCTTTTGAACTATTGAATACAAATTACAGTAAAGTAGGCATGGAAATATTTGCAAATTACAAAGCTTGGAAGTCAGATTTAGGACCTCAAAAAATATTAATCCAAACAAGATATTTGTGGTTCATTGTCAGGTAATTTTGCCAGTGAGAATGGAAAATATTTTATTTTTAAAATGATGACTTAGAAAGTTCTGCAGCTTCAAAACAAACTTGACTTAATGAATACCATAGGCCTTTCTTGAAAGACAAATATCTTATTTCTAATTAATAAAAAAAACCAGTTACTTCTGCTTAAAATAGCAATTTAGCTTGTTCTGTAATTAATGTCTACAGTTAAATCAGAATGTGTCCATTTTATAACATCTTTATTTCTAAGGGAAAAAAATACTTGTTCAGTATTAGGCAATCAGATTAACAATTAACTTTATTTAGCAATGTGCCTGGTCACTGTGTACAGTCTATTAAAAAACCTAGGTAATAAGATCAGCAGAATTTGATAAAGTACTGGTTATTAAATAAGGAATGACAAAATATAACCCCAAATGTGACAATATTTGAAAAATCCAGGGCAAAAGGATTTATGTGAACAGTTTAATATAAACGTAACCTCAAGAAAAATATGAAAAGAAATGTGCAGATCAAATTTGCTGTACAGAAAATGTTTTCTTTCATTTAGAAATAACAAAATATGGTGTAAAAAAGCCCTCTATCTTCCCTTCCAGCTAATCTGTGGCTCTCATCTCATTGGAGTTAAATAAACACATGCCCTTTTTTGAATACTTAAGCAGTTTCTGTTTCAGAGGGACTATTCTCCCAAGAAGGTTCAGCAGAAACTAGGCTTCTTACTGATCCGGTTCTTCTGGGCTTGCTGCCCTGCCCACTGGAGTCACTGGAGATCTAAGCCCATGTCTTTTCCTTTTTTTTTTTTTCCCCCTAGGAACTTGAAACAAGATTTAGGTAGCCTTTTTGCCCACAAATGCAAGTGCAACAGCAGTTCCTTCTGAGGAGTAGCTCATCTCCATGACTTTTCCTATTCCTGCTTGAGATTTTCAGGTGTGGGTATGTCCAGCTCAGTTGATGCCAATGTGGGTGGTTCCCACCCAAACACTAGCCGAGTGCAAAACCAGGCCAGTGGTAGTCTGTAACTTTGTCTCTCCAGAGGGTGTGGTGCTCTAGAGTGCTCACAAGCCCTGGGTAAAAGACAAAAAAAAAATTCTTATATTTTTGAAATATGGAAGTAGTAATCTCCTTTTATCTGAGAGCATATATCTGGGAAAGAGTAGATCTCCTAGCAACCTGAGAGCAAACAAATCCACATGCATTGCCCTGACAGGAAGCTTATTCTCTGGGCTCTACCAGAAGATGTATGTAGCTGCTGGGTACAAGACGAACAGGTTATGTTGGAGAATATTTCTAACCTGAACTTTGTATTGAATTTTGCTCAGCTGATTTGTTAGAGACCCACCAACAGTGCCTGTGTTACCCCTGCAGATGGGCAGGAGCTCCTGTTTCACACAGGGTCTTGCTGGGGTCTCACAGAGCTACACTGGGCTCTCAGGTGCTGGAATTCACACCCAGCTGACAAGATCCTGGAAGCGCAGAGCAAAAAAACCACAATCAAGCTTTCTCTTCACAGGATATTTGTTTATTTAGCTAATTAGTTATTCCTACAATTATCTGGAATAATTGAGGTGGCTTTTTTTTGACAGGATATGACAGAGGTATGCTTTATGGTAATAAATCCTTATAGCCAAAGCTAATTCCTTCAAGGAAAGGATTATTTCTTCTTTGAAACACTGCTCCTCCACCTTCCATACTCCTCTGCCAAAAACAATTTTGGAAACAATATCCTACATGACCATACATGCAGTACAATCAATTTCAGATCTCAGCTGGCATCAGACCAGAAGGCTGGGAGATGTACAAAGCAGATTTGTAGTCTTGGTGCTTTGCATATGTTAACGCCTTCATGTGGGTTCTGGTGACACTTTGGGTTGGTTTTCATTCCATCTGGGTCACTGCAGAGGTGTGGATGAAGGTTGCTGGTACCTGCAAGGGGAGCAGGGCCAGTTCCTGCTCACAGCCCCGTAGGGTGGCTGCTGAAAAATTACGACGTGAGCTGCAGAAGCACCACATTGAGCAGTACATCCTCTGCTTTGAGGCTGCACAAAGAGCAGGCAGCTGGCGCACAGCCAACATCCATGGAGGTGAGAGGGAAGTCCTCCTGGAAAGCCAAAAGGAACAGGCACAGTATGGTTCCAAGAAGAAAGCTTTAGAGTAGGATGAAAGCACTCCAGAAAATGATAGTACAATGAGTGCAAGAGAGTTTTGTTTATAAATCCTTTTACTTTGGTTCCATCTTGCCCAGTCACTTCAAATGCTTCTCTATTTATTAATTTAGTAGTGGACTTGGGAGTATTCCATTAATGGTTGAACTTGATGATCTCAAATGAATTCTCCAACATTCCATTATTCCAAAGTTTTAAATAGTTTAATTTGGATGTTAACATTAAAACTTTGCACTCTGAACATATTTCTGTAGGCAATATTCTATTCCTTTCTTCTGGTTTTGATGTTTCTTTTTATAGGATTCAGATAGAAAATTTATTCTGATTTATTTATTTATTTTTAAGAGACTGGAAATTCTATACAGGCTTGATTACCCAGGATTCCTGAGTCTTTAGTATTTTGAACAGGCTAAAATGTCTTAGGGCTACAGAAAAGAGAAGATACTGAAAGTGTAAAGTAATTGTGGTTAAATTGCAGATGGAAGATATCAATCAGGACATCCCAGTGATAATGACTGACACCAGTTCTAGGGAGAGAAAGAAATGTTCCTGCTGTGTCTTTCAGGTACAGGCAACTTTGGGCAACAAAGGAACCTGAAAGTTATGCTTGATTGTTAATTTAAGAAAGATTGACATATTTCCTAATATTTCTTGCTAGGCAACTTGTTTTCTTGGCAGTTTCCAAGAGAGAAATTAAACAACATCTCTGTGCACTTGGTTACAGCAAACCCAGAGACTTGGTGTGTTTAATCTTAGCTACTGTTGTTATTACGACGTCACTATAAAACCTGTGAGAGCTGGCCCTCAATGTGGGGCCCATCAGCCAGATGCTGTACAAAAAGAGAACAAGAGATGGTCCCTGAGACCAAGCATATCAATACCTAGGGAAAACACTATAAAGCTTTGAACGAGCTGGGTTGAATAGTTTGTGGCAGAGAGCATCATGCTGTGCCTGTAGCTAACACGGCTGCTGCTGTTTTGTTACTCGGCTGTGGGAGAGAGAGTAGAAGGGCAAGGATGCCATTTTCTGTATTCTGGGACTGAAAAAAGACCTATGCTGATTAGTTACTGAGCATCAAACCAAGGTCAGTGTGAAATGAGAAACATAATTCAGAACCTGAAACCAGTGTGTTATTTACTTACCATAAACAGAACAAGAGGCTATCAAAGATAAAGGAAGAATTAATGAACTATTTTAGGCTGAATGAATCTCTC
Organism: Pycnonotus jocosus; assembly: GCA_013400435.1. Taxonomy (NCBI): domain Eukaryota; kingdom Metazoa; phylum Chordata; class Aves; order Passeriformes; family Pycnonotidae; genus Pycnonotus; species Pycnonotus jocosus. Next base: position 143,953 of record VWYP01011420.1, read on the forward strand.
TACTTCAGCAACAACATTTCAGTTTTAAAAACCAGCAGTAAAGAGCAGAGAGAAACACCTTTGCTGGGACCAGTTTTGTGAAGTAATACCCAGCTGACTAGAGACTTCCCAAGGAGAAGCAGCCTGGTAGTGACCTTTTTTTAATCTCTGTTTCCTACATCTGTCATAGTACCTTTCCAAATTGGTTTAGTGTTTCCTGTCCTACCTTGGAAATCTTGGAAGAGGCTACTGCAGTTAATTAACCTGTCTCTAAATTAGCAGGTTGTTGCAATCCATTGTTAGAAGCTGCAGCACATCAAGCCCTATCATCTTTGAGAACTGAGACTCCTAAAAGCTTGATTCTTTTTCCTAAGTTACCACAGAGGAACATTTTTTCCCAGCAGGACAAAGTAATATCTTCTCAGATCCTTTGATATTAATTCCTTTATGAGCATAATAAGCATTTTTTAAGACAAAAGGCTCTGTTGACTCTGGAGAAAAGAAACATATGTTCTGCCAGAATTACCAAAACCCAAATTTTAAAAAGTATTTAGTTGTTAAAGTGTAGTTGTGATTCTTAGGTGGGATCTGCTTTTTCTGGTCATCTCTTCCAAACTCCTTCCAATCTTCTTACATTTCTGTATTGCTCTTTGCAGAGCCAAGTGCAATAACTTAATGAATTCTACAGAATTCTTTCTCATCCTAGCAGGAACACAATAAAAATATTTGCAGAGAAGAGGTGAAATACAGTGATGTTGACTATCTCAAGCAGGTATGGCCAAACTCGCTTCTGGTTTCTGGACAATCAAATATAGAATTACATCAGGGCAATTCAGGTGCACAGTTCTGCCAAGGATTTCCTTTAATGGAAAATTACTTAAGAAAAACAAATTTTCAACAGATGCCAGTTAGAGCTAAAGAGGAGATTATGTAGTGAGGAATCCTTAAGCACAGAAGTTGGTGGCACATAGCAACTGCGTATTAAAACATTTTCTCAGTTTTGTTGTATTAAAGCCATCTGTAATCAAAACAATTTGCTGCCCAGGTGACTTGCAATAAGATTCTGTCAGAGCTGCTGAGAAGTGTGAGAAGCCCAAAGCATTTTGACCTAGGGCCTCAAACAGCTCTTGGGTACCCTGTTCTCTTTAACTTTTTTTTGGAGTGGCAGGCAACGTATTGACAGAAGAAGCCCCAATTGTTCCACTAAGCATGGATTTCTGATCTTCAAAACCAAAACAAAGTCAGTACTGGCCTCATGCCCAGAGCACCCATATAAGGTACAAGAAAGGAACAAGGTTAGAAATCAGGATGCAGAGGGCTGCTGAAATAACCTGGCAGTCATGAAGACTGAGGTTCAGTCTTGAAAAGTGCAAAACCTTTGAAGAAAATAGTACTGTATCCTGGAGCAGGGGTTCAAACTGTCAGTTCCAGCAGGATTTTTGTGATCCCTAGCCCTGTTCTCAGTACCTGCATACTCTCAGCAGAGTTAGGTTCATGCATGTACTGGTCCCAGTTCTTCTTACATCTTTGTGCTGGGGGCAAATGCAGGAGCTCTGGGTGGTGCAAGTCCCTGTCCTTGTTGAGGATGGACCCGCTGTGCAATGCGACAGGAACTTGCCACTCAGCTCACCAAAATTATCTCTAAATCACTGGTCAAGGTGTTTAGGGGATTTAATCAATGAGACAAACTCTCTTCAGATCCAAGTGCACACCACTGCGTAGATTGTTCTTGAGACTCTAGAGACTTAGCTTTACTAGGCAATAGGGGTGTAAAAACTCTGGTATCAGCATACAGTGACTGCAACAAATAGGGCCAGACATTTACCTGCAGTTCCATTAGGTTTTCATTGTCTGTCTCCTATTGTGACTCATTCTGCCAACGTGCTCTGTGTAAGTTGCTCTATAATTCCATACATGTGGGAAATAATTTCTTACTAGAAATACACTCTGACAGTTCTAGTAATGGATCTGCTACTGGTTGTAGTATCTTAGTTTGTCATGTGGTCATTTTTTGCTTACTAACTTCCTTTTTCCAGGTATATTAAAACATGCTTAAGAGTGTGTCACATTAGATGATCGTTGCAAATTCATTTATAATCATGTCATAATTACAAATTGAGAACATGAAGTAGCTCAGTCAGATTTTGGAGTCTTCTTCCTTGAGAGGAAGCCATCTGGGCATTGTCCAGATTCAAAAGCCATCTGGGCATTGTCCTGGGAAACCGGCTATAGGTGGCCCTGCTTGAGCAAGGGATTGGAGCAGATGATATCCAGGGGTCCATTCCAGCCTCAGCCATTCTTTGATTCTGTCCTAAAATTCAGTTTTCATTCAGGCTTCGAGATATCTGAAGATATATGTTTACCTTGATATCTCTTCCTGATACTTATTAGGTAATTACCTATTAGGTAATAGCAACAATGATACAGAAAATTGTTGATTTTCAGCATGGAGAGTGAGCTAGTTTCAATTTTCTGTGTCTAGTTCCTATTTTAGCTACTGAATGAGTAAAATGTTTTCAGCATGAATTTCAGTAAAGATCTGAATAAATTTAAGAAATTAAATTTTAGAAAATATTTTCCAATTGCATTTATTTACATAAGGGTTTATTATAGTCTATTATATTATATATAATATATCGGACTCCTTTTTCTTTTTAGATAATGACCATTCTAAAGCATTCCATAGTGTTTCTCAATAGACTTAAATGTGCTAGTCCTGCCTAGATATTATACATCAGATATTTTTTCTGGTTTGGTTGTGTATGGTGGTTCTGGTTTTAAAATGTGAGTTAATGTTTTTGTCAATCTGTTCTTCCAGTGCTAGACATGGAATTTTAGAAAAATAATGTAAATTGGCATAAACTTATCTTGTTCCAAATACTACTTCCAAACAGAAAAAGAAATGCCATATATCCTTTTTTTATCCACAACTTAAATTTTTAAAAATTGTTTCATTTTAATACTTGTGTGTGTAAAACGATTGTTATATGTGAAACATTGATATATATCAATATGTATATATATGATGCTTATAGGTGCATATATGATATAATCATTAAATTACTTAATCATTTCCTGTCAAGAATATAGAATTAATGTGTGTACTAAGACAGCTGATTATGGATAAGGTGAAAGCCTGTGAGATCTAGTATATGAAGTTTTGAGTTAATGGCATGTCTTTCTTTTGATACTTGTTCCTAAATAGAGGGAGTGAATTTAGGACACTTGGATTCTCTTCTGCGTTTTAATCTTGTCTATTTTCTGTGCAAATCTAAATGGCAAATGGGAGGATATAAGGACATTTGAGCAATTCAACAGAGAATAAAAAGCAGACTTTGACCTCTTCAGGGATCTGCTTGGAAGAGTCCTATGAGATAAAGAGGCAAAAGAAGTTCAAGAAAGCTGGTTGATATTCAAGGATCCCCACCTCCAAGGTCAAGGGCAGTCTATACCAAAGCAGAAAGGTAAATATGGGGAGACCTGCATAGACAAACGAGAAGTTTCTGGCAAAACTCAAACACAAAGGGAAAACCTATAGAAGTGAAAGCATGGAGAGGTAGCTCAGAAAGAATTTAGAAACACTATCTGAACATGCATGGGGGCAGGGGGGGGCAGGGTGCCAAAGCCCAACTGGAGTGGAATCTAGTTTGGGATATGCAAAGGCGAAAAAAAAAAAAAAAAGGGTTTTTATAAGTACATAGGTGACAAAAGGAAGAGTAGGGAAAATGTGTAGGGAATCTATTGAAAGGGGCAATTGTCTTGATGATATGGGACATGGAAAAGAGTAAGATATTGAAAACCTTCTTTTCTTTAGTCTTTACTAGCAGGACCAGCCTTTAGAAATTCCAGACACTGAAGGCCAGGGTGAGAAGCTGGGACTCACAACAATGAGAGGGTGGCTCACAAGATCATAGAATCACTGAATGCTTTTTTCTTTAGTTGTGCATGTAATTTTCCAGATTTCTCAGCTATGCTTGCAATTATCTACTAATGTAATGTCAAAGACATACATTTAAATCTGATGATTGTCATGATGAAATCATATTAAAAAGATCTGCCAGTTCATTTAATGAACTTCTGTGTATAGTCTTTTTAATTTTTTTTAAGCAGCTACTTTGTTTTTTGTTTTTCTGGGTTTTTGCTTGCACTGGTTTAGTTGTGCTTGTGGAAAGCCCCTATTTGGCCTCTTCTCACCTTATATTAATTATTCTAAACCTAAGTGTGCAGAAAACATCACAGAGTTGTTGGTCTTTGAGTAAATCTGTGAGACATTTGCAGCGAAAGTGTACATCATCCTTTAGCTGACACATGAAAAAATAATTGGTTTTATACAAATGATAGAAGTGGGGATGTTTTGTATTACTGGAATAGTATTTTTTAGTAATGCCTGTCATGTGCCTGCAATAATTTAGATCAATGCATTCAGGCTTTAAGTTTGACCTCTACCTTCAGTCTTGATTTATATTTTGGTTTGGGGTTTGGGTCTGTGCAGAGAGCAAATGTCTGCCTGGGCAGGGAGGCAGGGAGACTGAGGCACAGGCTGCTGCAGGGGAACCACACTCAGTGTCAGCCTTGAAGTAGAGAAGGGTTGGACCTCCTCCTTGAGCTGGAGTCCATAATCCAATGTAGATATTAAAAAAGGGCAATGGACATCCTGGTATTCATATTTCCCCCCTTTCAGTGAATAATTTTCTTTTTGCAACCCAGAAAACATGCCATTTATTCATTCTTCTCTTTTGCTACATGCTTAGTATTGGGACTCAGCTAAGGATAGTTCTCTTAGTATGATGAGTATTTTTGTTTGCAGGCTGTTTCCCCCCTTCCCTGCACGCATTCTGCTGTCAAACAGGCAAACATCAATACTGTGATTTGGTGTCTGAAGTTCAAGATCAGTAGGAGAACTGTATGAGACTTTCCTATGCTGAATGCAGGCTTGGGAAAGTAGTTATCTTCAGACAGCCAAGTGAATATAAATTGAACAAGTAAGATTTTCTTAGGAAGAATTATTTATTAACTGGCCAGAGAGTGTCTCTGAAAAGGAGAGGTTTATTATTATTTTCCTACTTTACTGATATTACTGGGAAAAAAAAAAAACCCAACAAAAAAACAAACAAACAAAAAACCCCAACAAAATCACAAAAAAACCAAAGGAAAACAAACAGAACGGTCTAGCATCCTGGAATTTTCAGAGCCTCAGAGTTGCAGCATATGGTGTCTTTCTGCAGCGCCATCTCAGGGTACTAGAAATGACCAAGTTCCATTTCTGCACTTGTTCTTCCAGACTTAATCTTACAACCAGCAAAGAGAAGAGCACATAAAAATCACATATCCTTCCCTTTTTTTTCTGAGGGAGTGATGGATATTTAATAGGTACTTCCTGCATTGTGTTTATTACTTGGTTTGGGCTTTTGATGAAGAAGTGGTAAAAAATTTGGCACTGATTTAAAGTGGTGTCTCAGGTGCTGAATCCAGCCACAAGAAGTATCCCTGAATGGCAGTTAGACAAGGACTTGCATATCTTTACTACAAAGCCCAATGGAAGGAAAATAGCATCTTACATGAGCATAGGAAATTCCTTTAAGTGAGGAGGTCAAAAGAGCTTAATTCTTCAAACAGCAAAATGTCAAGAAATGTTCTGTGGAAGACTGGTTCAGTCTCCTTCCTGCAGGTGTAGCTTGTGTCAACAGATACCTCTATTATGATTTTTCCTCAAAGAGTTATGAAGAAAAGCTCAGAAAAAGGCCTCTATATCTCCCTGCTCCAGAGGAATTACAAGCATAATTAATAGTGTCTAACTGATCATAGCTTTTAAAAAGAGGAAGAGTAACGCTTCCTATCTATGGTGTAGGAGTGTAAGTGTAAATCATTGAAAACACAGAAATGTTAGTCATAGGTGGCCTGAGTTCTAGGTCTTGCTTAGCTTTTGTGGAGTCAAATCCATCTTTACCACCTTTCAAAATTCACAGGCTGATATTTGGGTGCAACGCTTTCTTTTATCAGCAGCTTAGGCAAAAATAAGTCTATGTGAATCCTACCCAAAAAGTCAAAAGTTACTTTAGAAGATGAGATTTTTGATTTTAAGACATAAGAAACTCCACAAAAGTTTATGCCAAGCCTAGTAGCTCACAAATTTAATGTCACTGAGCTCTGTGTCAGAAATACTTTTGACCTGTTAGTTTTGTAACAAGAAATCTGTAGTCTTGCTGTACTCTAGTATATGGTGAATTCAGTCAAAATGGATCTGTCTTTCATGTCTTCTTACTATCTGAATTTTTGCTAGCATATATTTTGATATTATTATTATCTCCATGAGGAGAATTATGATAATTGTCAGCCTTGAATATTTTTGAATGAGACTAACAGCTTTTGGAGCATTTAACAAACAGTGGGCTTGTAGGACAGAAGTTCTTGATCATAAAAGTGATCATGTCCAGCAGTTTAAAGACAAAAAGATCTTAGACTCTTTAACTGCCAGATAGTCTCAGTACTAATGCTGAAACCTTAAGATTTCTTTGAAGATTCCTGCTTTGCCCCTGGTGACATGGTTAACTTGTAATAAATGTTTTCCTTTTGGACACCTTTGCAGTCACAGCCTAAAGCTGCAAGTGATAATAGCTTTTGTTTTTTACAGGGTGCTGTGTTTCAGTGAGATTTTCTTTCCAGGCAGACTGGAAGGGAAAGCTACAGGAACTGTGAGTTCTAGCTGTGCTCTAGCCCCTAACTGATGCTGAAGTCCTTACCAGAGCACATAATTTTTGAAGCAGGATTGTAGGGGACGGAAGTATCAAGTTCCTTGTTTCTTTGGAGCTGTGCTCCCAGACTGACAGATGCAGTTGGTCTAGGAAGGGCCTTGAAACTTTCTTTGTTATTTTAAATTCAGAAGTCTTTGTGCAGTAGAATGTTAACCTCAAGACTGAAGCAAATTGCATCCCAAGGATGATAAGTTTGTGGTTCTTAGAAATCATAGATGACAACATAGGAAGAAAGTATCTGCCAAGGCTAATAAAACAGGAAAAAAATATACTTGATCCTAATATGATTTATCATTTAAAAATGCTAGTAGCAAAGATGCTAAAAAAGGTGTTAATGAGACATGGCATTAGGGTCTTTTATGCTGTCAATGCCCTCTCTAATGATAGTCTCAGTATCCTCAGAGAGAGGAGAGTGCAGAATACATGCCTTCTTTCTCTTAGATCTACACAACTGGTATTCTAGTTAATGAGTATCTAGAAAATGAAATGGGAACTGTTATGGGAGAAGAATCAATATACACAGAAAAGATCTTTTGTCTTTTCCTTTCCTCTGTCTTTTCAGTCTTTTCTCCTTTATTTGTGTCCTTTCTTTAGAGACAAAGGAAGAAAATCACTCAGATGTAAATATACATGAGTTGGGAATATTTTACTTCCTTTGGTAGACAAGATGTACATATAAAGAAAACTGATTTGCAGGGTGTGCTGAAGACACCCTACAGTGATTATGAGGCAGGGGTTACAGGGACAGTCCTTTGGCTTCAGTCAGCACGAGGCTCCCTGAAGCAAGAAGAGGGCCAACAATTCATCCTGATGGAAGAGGCCAATTCAGTTTCCACTGCAGAAGAAGGTAGATGGATCCATTCCACTCACCTGCCAAAGAGATGGTAAGCATTCTTATGGCCAGTACACCACAGAAAACCTGAGGCAGGAAAAACACCAAAGCAACACTATGGTTGCCTGTTCACGAGTGAAAATCCTAAGCAAGAAAAGCATTTGTAAAGAAAAGCTGAAGGTGATCAGTTACAATAGTTGAGAGACAGACAAATAACAGGATATGGCTGGTAGAATAAATAGAGGAGGAGTCTACAGACATTTCCATTTGTCACCGCTGGGCTACACACAGTAACCAAAATGGCTGAGAGAAATTATACAAGGGGATGCAAGGGAAGTGAATGCAGAAGAAATAAAAAGGAGGATGAAAGAGTTGCGAGGCTGAAGAGACAGGGAAATTGATGAGATGGAATGATGTCATGGAGAGATACCTTTCTTGGCCAGACGTGTGGAAAATTGAGGTACATAGATTATAATTCTGTTTATGATCTGCTGCCAGCAAATGCTTGTTTACAGCACTGAGGTTTAATATGACAGCTGTACCTTAATATGATAGGAAACTTTATTTCACAGTAAGTCTGATTGGTCTGGCAAGGGATCATGTCTGGTAGCTATGGAGGTCTGAAGAGACTTTTTAAATCTAGTACAAATTTGAAAACAACTGAAGTGGAAAAAGGATAATATATCTTTCTTTCTCAAATTTATGGTACTGAAAAAGAAAGATAATTTTTTCAGAGAATCATTGCTAGAAGCTGGTGGAAGCAAACAAAATCATACACACAGCTTGGAAATCAAAGCATATTTTAAAATGAAGGACTTTTTTTATCCTTACCAGGAGTAAAAAACTGGAATGAACCTGAGTCTACTGTTACCATGTAAGTGCCTGAAATGAAATAAACAGTTTTCTGACTTAATGGCTATCCCCATGGCAATAGGAGAGGATCTTGCACATTAAAGACTGAAAGGAATTAATAGATCAGAAAGAGGCACAGTAGATCCTGACACAGCCTGAGGTACAGCATGTATCTGAGCTGAGATGTGAAGGATACATGCAGAAGAAAAACTCCTTTTATTTCCATGGTTTATCAGTAATATGAGATAGAAATGTGTTGCAAGTCAGAAGAAGACAAAAGGAACCCTTGATTCTTCTGGAAACACTGGGTTTATTGTGTCTGGATCATTAAAGGCGCATTATTTAATGGTTGTCTAAAATTTTTGTTAGCTCCTCTTCAGTCAGATTTACGATTTTATTATTCTGAAATTTTCTATTCCATGGCTTAAATGCAGCCCTGGATAGTTACCAGGATAAACTTTAAAACCAACAGGAGCTGTGCATGTTTGTTCCAGGGTTGAAAGGCACTCTGTAGCTCTGACTCTAAGCTGAGTAACTCTCGCAAGCTTGCAGCAGAGCTCTACATTAATTACTGTTCGATTGTTTGTTTGTATGTGTTTGTTTCAGTTCTGAAGTAAAACAAGAAGTGAGAAATAAAAATATCATTGAGACCAAACAGGTTCTAAGTTCTTACTTTGGCAAGAACAAAAAAACCCTCCTGTTCTGATACAGAATGTTCCAATTTGGCACCAAGAAAACCATTAAGGTATTTGTAAGAAAAGCCAAAGAAATAAAGCATTAGCTTCATAAAATCTGTAGTAAATTCATGCTTTAGCTGCATGGGTTCAGGGATCATATTTTTCACCCACATTAGGACTGGATGACAGCACTTCTTTCCTCTCCTACATGCTCAATATCCTTCTAGAGCACCCCAATCTCCAGCCTAGTAAGACTGTTCTAGTTTGGGCTTTCTCTCTAATCCCTGTTGATATTCTTGCATTCAATTAGAGATAAAGATAAATGTGTATTCTTTATATCACAGTGTGAATGAGGGCAAATTGTTTGGTTACTTTACACCAAGAAAATAAGAGGGCAGGTTTCAGTTCCCTCAGGCAGAAAATGGAATTTAATTTGTATCTCTAGTATTCTGAATATTCCTGAAAAGTCCTGACAAGCTTTGGTTCTTGAACCCTTCCATCACTGGAAAGCATTATTAAAACTTTTCAATGCAGCCGTACTTAATTTGTTATTTAAATTCAGGCAGATTGAAATCCCAGTTTCACCAATTAATTTTCACTAGGAAAAAAACCCTACTCAGCTAGTGTTGAGAGTGAGTAAACTCTACCCAGATGATCTTTACAAATCTCTCCAAGTTCAATTTCAGTGGGAACAACCTGGTCTTGACCTCTTCTTCATCCCCAAGGTCTCTTTCACTATAAAAATAAGAAAGGGGAGATGATGGCTTTCTTTTTCCCTAAGCAAAAGTATCCTATGAGTTATTTTTCCTGATCCTTTTAGCCCTTTCACTATTAGTGAAGCTAGGAGGTGCTACCTTGCCACGGGCCTGAGGGGAAGATTGTGATATCACATGTTTTAAGATCACTGGACTATCCTAAATCTATATAGATTTATAAAACAAACTGCTATAATTGACCTGGTCCTAATTTCCTCCACAGTTAGCACAGTTTGACATTCAAATTTAGAGGCAGAGGCTGGAAAGAAAATCCATTTTGATAATGCTATATGATATCTTTGAAAACGTCAGTGGAAAGGGCCATTCATTCCCCAGCAATCCATAGTGGCAGGGATCACTATGAACATTTATTTTATATTGCTAGGCAAAATCTGCAAAGAGCACTTAGAAATCAGAATGATCAATTTATTTCAGATAGCCTTTGGTTGGTGAAGATTTTTCACTGAAAGAACTTCAGGTAGAGGAGGAATCACAAATAGCTACCTTTGCAATTCTTCTGTGAATAAAGAATAATAAGTTTACAAAGTCAAGCAGTCTAATGGAAGAAAAAACCAGATTCACAGAGTTAGAGGATAATCCAGGTGGGAAGAAATTGTAGGAGGTTGCTAATCCAACCTCTTGTTCAAAGCGGGGTCAGCTAGGAGGTCACACCAGGTTGCTCACGGATTTTATCCGATTAGGTCCTGAAAATGTGCAGCCCCTAGAAACCTGCTCCATTGCTGGGCCATTCTCACACTTTTAAGGTTTCTATTTCCATGTTTTGAACACTATCCAGTTGCAATTGAGGTTCATTCTCTCTCAGCCCGCCGGCCTCTGTCTTCTTGATGACCTTGACATAGGTCCTAGAAGGCTGTTTGGAGGACCCTGTAATATTTTTCTTATTTGACCTTATTTGACTTAATTAAAGTTTCCTTCTCAACTTTATTTTAGTTTCCTCCTGTATATACATATGGCGTGTGGTGTCACAGAAAGTCTAATTACCTGAACAAATGCCTCTTCTTTCTTAAGATTGCATCCTCATTTACCGAAAAGGATGGATGGCATCTTACTTTTAGGGTAGGAACTTATTAAATTTTTATCCTGGAATGTTCAGCATTCATCCTTATTCTTGGGTTACAGCACACTCTTAAAATTAGCCTCCTAAGAATGTTTTTCTCATTATCATTAATTCTAGCAGTATTGACTGTAAGCCTTGTGCAAGAATTGGAATTTGCATTATATGAAATTGCATAGAATAGTCCTGTATTTTTAATTTCTTATTAGGAGAACAAACAAACAAATAAATGTTCCTGCAAAACATTTTCAAATTAGAAATTGATCCATTTATGTTGAGCAGCTCAAACTGAACAAAGCTATAATACCTAGGTTACATGATTTTGTTTTCACAATTTCATAACTTCAGATTCCAGGTGGGCTGGAAGTTTAGTATGCTTATTTTATAAGTAGGAAACGGAAGGACAGAAAAATAATTTTTTAGGACAACTGTATAATTTGTATTTCTACACTTAGACAACTAAAAACATTATTGTAGAGTCCTGGGCCCTTGTGCTCTTCTGCATAAAGAGGTGAACACTTGTGAACCTTAAGGAGACTATGATACTCTAGAAAGAGAATGGAAGGAACTTTTAGTTTTCTCAGTTAATCTGTGAGGATCTTCACAGTATCTTGACTTAATTACATTTCCAGCTGTTTTGGAGAACAGAGTGCAGCTCATACATCTGCTGGGAAGGAGAGCTGCCAAAAGTTGACACTCTGCTTACAAGTCCAGGACAAAACTAAAAATAAGTGATGGTTTACTAATTTGATTAGTCTGCTCCCAGACACAGTAGGTTTTGAAAGAGAACACACAGAGGGGGCTAGTATCTCTACTCAGAACAGAGATCCCTATTGTCTGCAGTGGTGGTGACATGTGGCAGGGCATGGACCACAGCTCCCCAGGAACATGTATCTCTGACACATCAGATTTAGCTTTTAAGAGTGGATGCAATTCTGTCTCTGGGGGCTGTATAGTCACTGAGGGCCTCTCACCAGGGTCACAGTTTAGACATGCTGCTTGCCAGCAGCACGTGGGTGCTGTGAAGATGTTCAAAACCCAACTGGACACAATCCCAGGCAACAGGCTGTAGCTGACACTGCTGTAAAGCAGGGACTAGATGATCTCCAGAGGTGCCGTCCAGCCTCAAACGGTCAGTGATTCAGGGATCCTGTGACTTTTTATCTCTGAATCTGACATTCAATGAACTGTCTACGGGCAACAAAAATGAGTGGTGCTTGCTTTCATTACAGCTCTTCTTTTCTGTCCCCCTTTAAAAATATGCTCAGAAATCACTTATTTGTGATCTTCAGGCTCTTCATGGGGTTTTGGGGGGTTTCTCCATATATTTTGAAGCATAGATCCTGAACACTACAACTACTCAAGAGTTATGCTCATTCTAAAGTAAGGTGTCTACATAGTCCATAGTCCCATCTCTGTTCTCAGTAACAGATGGTGGGGAAAGGGTATCATAAGGTCATGCTACCCTCGCTGGACCTTTGCTCCACCAGCTTCTTGCAACATGGCAGTTGTCAGTGTTTTTACCTGAGTTTTTATGGTTCTTAATGGTCTTTTTACCCATGCATTTATGAGTCAATTTGAACCAATTTACCTTTCTGGATTCCATAACATCCTGTAGCAATCATTCCACAACACATTTTTGACTTCATCTATTTGCTTTAAAGTTGCTTCTTAAGTTCATTTGTTTATTCCTGTGTGGTGGCTAGTGAAGAATCACTTCGTCTTCATGTCCTTCATGTTGCTTATGATTTCTTGCAGTCTTAAAATATTCATCTAAGGAGTCTTTCTGTGCTAAAGCATGCTAATCTATCTACTTATAAAGCAGCTGTTTCATATTCCTACTCATCTCTGCCATCTCCTACTGTTTATTCTATTAGACATATCCATGGGCTGGGAAGACAGCACTCTGTGTGGTGCTTAAGATATGGACAGACAGTAGCATAGTTTTTTTCATCTTTTTTTAAATTATTGTTCTTTCCCTTTTCTAATAATTTGTAATGTTTTGTTTTATCTACTGAAAAGACATCCTCCTGGAAAAATTCACATTTCTTCTATGACTCATTTCCTGAGATGAAAGAACTGATCTAGGTAGAGCCTTTTAGTAGATAATATCTAATTAGAGTTGTTTTTCTCCATGCATTAACATTCATCTACATTAAAATTTATCTTCAACTTTCAATTTTACTAGACCTGTGGCTTTCCTACAGCAATACCCCAGTTTTCTAAGGCAGTGCTTCATCCACTCTTTCTGGCTTTGCTGTGCTTTGTTTCTGCTACCTCATCATGATGTATTTGTGGCCTGCCTGCAGCTACCTTCTTCAGAGTAAATAATTTGTGGCCATGCTTTTGATGTTAAATTAAAATGCTTCATCTGCATCTTTATCATATGTACCTATCCTAAGTAACCATCCCATCAAAATTTTTGTCACTAACTTATTCCAACTACTTAAGCTGGGGATAATTTGAGCTAGTTAATTATGTTTTTAAAGTCAAATTTCACTGCAAACTCATGTCTATTGAAAAGCATGCTGTAGTCAGACCATGAATAATATATTCCACAAAACTAGATGTACATGTTCATTTGTTCAAGCATGGTTCCTGTCTAGTATTGTAGTGTCAGGGAAGGCAGAATGACTACATAAAAACTCTTGTCATAAACAATTATATTTACCTGTACTTCCTTAACAGGCCATGTCTTCTTCTATTGTAAGCACTAGGTCTTTCAGACACCTCGCTATATATGTATTCTTTGTAGTTTTTGTAAGTCAAACAGGCTTAATGAAAGCAACTGTTCTTTTTAGGTCAATTAAAGTTTTGCCCTACTCTCAGGTTTTTGATTCTGTAAATCACCCTTATACCGAACCTTTGAAGCATTTCTTTTTTCTTTAATAGCTTGGCATTCATTATCTTGGTGCTTTCAAATACAATCTCAACAGTACTGAAAGCCTTTCCTTACAATAAGGTCTAGGAATACACTGTCCTGCTTCTCCAGGACTGTTTTCTGTAGGATCTTGTTCCTAACAACAGTGCCAGGAATAATAGTCCTCATTTTCACTTGAAAGCAGATCACACTTTTAATCAGATTCACAGGACATAACATACCTCTTGACTCAGCTTCACTACACTGTCAAAATGCTCTGAGTGTGTCTGCAGCCACTAATTCTTTCCCCACTTGGCGTTCGATTTGCAAATCATACATTTGTAGCTGAAAAAAAAGCAAGCTCTATTCTTAGCAGCAGCAGAATGGTTTGCCAGGCCCCTTTTGGCACTGTCAATGTGTGTTTTATGGTCAGTGTCAGCTAATAGTGGCCTCCCATAAATAAAAACATGAAACATTTTTCACTCAGGGACTGAGACCAAAGCCACTTTCTTTATTTTCATTTATTGGAAGCTTGGTTTCACTTCATTCCTATGAAAATTATCCTATTGGGATTTTTAAGTTTTAACCTCATCATCGTAAGGGATTGTGCAATGCTTTTCTTAGAGCCATCAGTGAACAAACTTGTTTTGTATTTATCATCATAGCAACTCACGACTGAAATCTCATCAACCCTTTTAATCTATTCCTCTTTTGAAGGGCCAGAATGAATGTTTTTTCTCTATCAAGGTACCAATTTACTACAGCCTGGTTCAGTAAGCACAGAAAAAAAACACCCCTTATATCTATCATTTCTCTAAATATTCCCCTTGTTTTTAGCTAAGAGAGTTTTAGAGTAAATGTATAGCATCTTGGAGTTGACATCTAAATGAAGGGTCCTTTTTCTGCACTGAATTGCACCTGCCTGGACAGTTGTCGATTCTTCTTTTTGCTGCATGGTTCTGAATCAAGGAACTCATATCTCCTTGTCTCAGGAAGTTTTGTGGATTGCTGGGATTTTTCAAGTGGAGTACATAGAAGATAGATGTGAACTTCCTTCTCCTTTGAACAGAATCTTGGATCGTGTTTGACAAAGTAGGTTTCCCTGCCATCTCCAATGAAGGCATCTGTTGGATGAAACCAAGGGGTTTGGCACATTTCTCATGTGGTCTTTACTATTAAATGAACATATTTTCCATACTCTAGCCCATACTCTGTAAAATGGCGTGTAAACACATCACACAAGAAAGAAACTAGGAAGAGATAATGAAAAGATATTCCTAGCATAATATTCCTTTTGCTTTTTCACACACACAAGTACACAAAGTTGACACCAGAGGAGCAAATAAAAAATCTGCTGCAAAGACATGGTAAGTGAGCAGCAGACTTGCAGCAAGAGGAGATGCCAAGAGCAAACCCAAAAGGCCAAAAGCTGGCTGGTGAGTGAGCTCAGCAGGATGTAGAATGGGCCATTCCTGGGTAAGAGCAGTGATGCCTAAAGGCACATGAGGGACACTGACACAGAGCTCTCTGATGCTACCCTGAATATAAGCACTGGATTACAGCACTCTGTTTTCTCCTGTCCATAAGGTGGTTGCTGGGGGTTTTTTCTGCAGAACAAATGTTTGCTTTTGGCACCACCTTGGCTTCTGCTGCCCATATTAGAAGTATTGTGTCCCATTAGGTCTCAAGCTTACTGTCCATTTGTCATCACAAGGCTTGTTTGAGCTATCAGTACAGTGGTGTTCGCTGTTCCTCTGTGTATGTACCACAGAAAAGTGTGTCCAAGGTTTTGTATCTTCTTTTCTATATGCCTAACATTGGCAGTGCTCTTTGGCAAAGGATACGCAGCTTTTTGTGTTATTTCCCTGTGGAATTTTATTTTGAGCTCTTGTAAACTTTTCTATCCTGGATCACTCTTTTTACATATCTTGCTGGGTTTAGGTGTCCTAAAGAATGTCGTTCTGGTCAGGTAGGCTCCTTTCCTTGTGGAAATTTAATGGCTTTGTTCAGTGGTTAATTTCGGAACCTCCACTAGAGTCCTGAGGCATTCTGTCTTGCATATAAATTCAAATTTATCATTTATTAGTTTAGTGGTTTTGTTAGTGCCACATACCTTCCAAGCTGCAACCTTTAGCTGTCAGCCTTTGCTCAATTATTTTTACTTCTTTTTTATTTTTTAGTGTATTGAAATCTGTTTCTCTGAAGTTTCATCATCATATGGAGATAAAGACAAGAAATAGCAGAGGAAAATGTCAAAGTGAAATTATGCAAAATCAACAGCTATGCTATTGTTTCTGTAACACATATGAAGTGAACGTGGTACTACACTGCACTGACTGTACATAATTTTAACTTTCTTGCTTTTTTCAATTACTATTGCTCAGACTTTCCTAAAATTACCACTTTCAGAAATTCGAAATACGACTAATATCAGCCTGCAGACTCTGACATCTATGAAGAAACATGTCTAAAGAAAGGGCTGATTTTTAGTAGAAATTGGTTCAGTCTATAAGCTTTTTAAACACTGGCAGGAACATGCTGTCTCTTTTTACTGTCCCTTAAAATTATATTTCAATAAACTTCTTTGTCTAAGACTGCAAGATAGAAAGAAAATTAAATTTTGACCTACCAAGTGATGCTGAAAGAATATGTTTCCTATGTGTGATCATGAAAAGGATATATTTGTTGCTTGCCTTCTCCTCCAATGCTGACCTAAATGACCCACCCTCCCACCTTAGCTTCTTAGCAGAGAATACGAATCAATTTCTACTTATGAATGGCAGTCATGTATTTTCCATCATTCAGCACCACAATTTGCCTCTTCATAAAGCTACACATGCTGACTTGAAATATGGAATTACAGAACAGTTGAGTTAGAAGGAACCTTTAAAGGTTGTCTAGCCCAATCTCCCCTGCCATGGGCAGGGAAATCTTCCAATACATCAGGTTGATCAAGACCCCATCCAATGTGTCCTTGAACATGCCCAATGATCACAGAATCATAGAATCATAGAATGGCTTGGGTTGGAAGGGGACTTTGAAGATCATCTAGTTCCAGGCCCCTGCCATGGACAGGGGCCTTCAACAAGATCAGGGGTCTCAGAGACCCATCCACTCTGGCCTTGCGCACCTCCAAGAGTGAGGCATCCACAACTGCCAAGTGTGGGCAACATGTTCTAGAGCCTCACTACTGTCACAGTAAAAAAACTTTTCCCAAATATCTTAATTTAAACCTCCTCTCTTGCAATTTGAATCCATTCTCCCTTGTCCTGTCACTAAATGCTCTTGTAAATAATCTTACCCCATCTTTCCTGTGGGTTCACTCCAGGTACTGGAAAGAAATGATGGGGCATTCAAAGCTTCTTTGAGCAAGCTATATGTTTCCATTCTTACCCTAAAGATATTCATATTTAATTTTTATTGGTGTTTTTCCTTGACCTCAGTAAAACAACTCTTCTTTTTCAGGCTGGGAACTTTTCTTCAGAGGAGCGCTCACATGTCAGTCAGGTCTCCCTCACAGACCCACAAATACCACTTCATACAGCAGACCTGCACTGTGGCCAAAACCCTCCTCTAGCTTTTGCAGAAAAACAGACATTGAACAACATTAGGAGCAGAAGATACTCTAACTCTCCACTGCACCTATTAGTAGGGTAAAACCTTCCTACCCTGCATTTAATCACTAAAGAACTTTGCAACCTGACACCCTTTACCACTGCGAATTTCATGTTCTGCAAACACCCTCACAGCTTCCTTGGGAGTGATGTTCAGCAATTGCAGCACACTTCGAGGTCTCCTAGGCCAGAGAACTCCCTGGCACGTGCAAGTCTGGGGCTGTCACTGCACTGCAGGGCTGCACTGCAGATAGTGCCAGCTGAGAGCTCTGGGCACAGATGGCTCCCACACACCATGTCCTACACACTGATGTGGCTGCCTGCACTTGGTTTCCTCTGTTAGAGTGTTTGATTTTTTCTGCATATCTACCTTGGAAATTCACTGTTTCCATTTCATATGTCAGCCAGTCTTGTAAGCCACAGGTACAAAGTCAGTGGCTAATTGAGCTGCCATGGCCTCCTCTCAATGCATTATTGTTTAAACATCTGCCTGTTTAAAAAAAACCCTGCTTGCTCTAATTGCAGGTTTGGGCAGCATCTTGGCACAACACACTCGAGGTTTGATTGACTATTTTGTCTATTTTCATCTTCTGTGGAATGATTTTGCTCCTTTCTGAGAAGCATGCTATGGTCTTTGGAAACATCTCAAATCCCTGCCACACAAATTAATGCTAAGACCAGAGGGTGAGACATTCTCCCCTCCCAAAATTTCTGAGTGCCTTTGTTGGCTGGATAAACTCAATCTCCTTGTATGCAGTGGAGCAGAGCCAGCTGACACCACTTGTGAATCTGGCACTTTGCATTTTGACAAAAATACTGTTTCATGCAGAATCTATTTTTACCTCTAAGAAAGGAGTCCAGGAACTGCAATCACAAAGGGGTTTTACAAATGAGTCTATAATTTAGAGCCTCAAAACCACTGTTCAAAACTTTATTCTGGATTAGATATTACATGCACCTAGGAGCAATCTACCCCAATGTGCTGAACAGCTGACGCCTTCTTAAATCCACTTGACTAGACCTCTGCATAAGGTACACTAGGGTTGAGTAAGCCTACCTGAGGAATACTTCACCAATTAGGCTTCCCAAAATATGTGTCAAGATAGCAGACGCAGACCCCTTAGTTGTCATCATCCTCACGTGGTTCAGCATTTTTGTGATTACCCCTGGTATTGGACATCTGTGAGAGAAATATGACTTGCACCTGAGACCATCACACTCAACTGCACAGGGCAGGGTGGAAATATCTATATTTCCTATGGATCTTGTTCTGCTTACCTGGAAGAAGTCAATTCGCAGTAGTGCAGAGAAATAATGAGGATGAAATTTTTGTCCCTGGTGAATTAGAGCATTGCAACCGATAGGGAGATACAAGGATGTCAATTTTAACCATAAAATAAAATTATAGGAATATTTAGGCTCTTCCTCAGATAGATAAGCATATTGCTCACTAGCCTGTAAAATACTCATTGCCAGTCTTAGATTCAGTCACAAGTATGTATTCTCTCTTAGCAACTATAAAAGGTCTTCATTTTTCATTTTATTTTATTTTATTTTATTTATGTTTTTGCCATTACTGGAGTTGTATACATAGAAGACGAATAGCCTCAAATGATAGGGAGCTAGAAACTAACTGCAGCATGATTTTAAAGCAGTGACATGTCTTGCATGAATCTGTATTTCAAAACAATGTTTGACATGTATAATTTTCAGCTGGGTGTCTTACCTAGAATTCTTTTTCCCAGAATTTAAATACATTTTTCTTTGCTTACACTGAAAATATTCTACATTCCCTAAGTATAGAAAGCTACTCTAACTATAAAGCCTTGAAGTTGCAATTTTTTCTTTTCTGTCAGTTCTAGCAGTTAGAGACTCTTATTTATGACTTTGATATAAATTAATTCCCTATTATATTTGTCATTGGGGCCTTATTGAAATTCTTGTTTTAAGTCATAAGAGTTCTTTATTCCCAAATGCATTATTATTCTCTATCAGAATTTTTTCTATTTTCACCCCTAAAAATGAAACTTGAGATTTTCCTGATATTGTGTTAATTTTCTTCATCTTTAGAATTCTTTTCAGTGACTGTGATCTCTCTTGGATTTTATGGATGTTCTTTATTTTAAACTTAGGATGAACCCAAAGACTCCAGTTTGTCTGAGGGAGTGGTGGGATGTACAAGAAAGGATTTGTACCCCTCATTTCTGAAACTTTTGAATGGAGACAGAGAGTGATACCTAAGCTGCTAATGCAATTTGAGATAGCAGATGGCACAGATGACTCAAATGTCCTAGGACATTTCAACTCTATGGCCTTTGCAAAGACATTGAATGTCTACATTCAGGTAACTGATTCTCACCTCAAGGAGGTGGGTTTAAAACCCCTGAAGTTAGGTAGCTAAACACAGGTGTTTATGTGTGAGCTAGGAGCCCAGCTTGCACTATAGCCAGCAGGGCTCCATTCAAACCGGCAGCAGGAGGCACACCACCCGAGGCTGCACGTCACTGCAAGTTTATTTTTAATATTCATAAAGAGTATGCAATTGTGGTGGTTTGGCACTGGCCAAACACCAGGCACCCACAAGGGTTGCTCGCTCACCCTTCCCTGCCACAGCTGGGCAGAGGAGAGAAAAACAAATCATAAAGGTTCATGAGCAGAGAAAACACTTCAAGGGCAAAACAGGCTCAGCTTAAAGGTACAGAGTGAATTTATTACTAACAGAATCAGAGGAGGATAATGAGAAGTAAAACAAGCCCTTAAAAACCCTGTTCTTTCCCCTCTCCCTCCTTCCCACAACAGTGCAGAGACAGAGCATGGGGTTTGATCAGTTCATCACCGAGATTTTCTTCCATTTTTCTCTCCATGAACTTGTCCAGCATAGTTCCATCTTCATGAGCAGTAGTCCTCCTAAAACTGCCGCAACGTGAGTCGCACCCATAGGCATACAGTCCTCCCAAAACTATTGTAATGTGGCTCTCTTCTCACGGGGTGCAGTCCTGCAAGGACAGGCTGCTCCAGCCTGGGAGCAGGGCCCTCTCTGTCCACCGGGTCTTCCACAGGATCACAGCCTCCTCCAGGCATCCACCTGCTCCGGCATGGGCACCTCCCCATGGGCTGTGGGTGGATCTCTGCATTCCCTGTGGATCCCCATGGGCTGTGGGTGGATCTCTGCATCCCCTGTGGATCCCCATGGGCTGGGGGTGGATCTCTGCATCCTCCATGGATCCCCATGGGCTGCATGAGCACAGCTGCCTCACCATGGTCTCACCATGGCCTGCAGAGGAATCCTGGCTCTGGTGCCTGGAGCACCTCCTGCCTCTCCTCCACTGACCTTGGTGTCTCCATGTTGTTGTTTCCCTCACATGTTCTCATCTCTTCCTCTTCTCTGGCTAGGGAAAAAACTACATGTGCTCACTTTGTTTTAATTTTCTTTTTAAATATGTTATCACAGAGGCATTACCAACCTCTCTGCTTGGCCCAGCTTTGGTCAGCAGCATGTCCATCTCCTGCCTGACATGGTGGAAGCTTCTAGCAGCTTCTCACTGAAGCCACTTCTGTGGCTCCCCTGCTACCAAAAACCAGGCCGTGCCAAACCAACACAGCAATTTACCTTGTATGTCAAATTGGGGTCAGAAGAAATCACTCCTCATCCAGAGTGGTGCCAAGGGCAGTGCACCGTTGTCCTCTTTTCAAACAAAGTGGATTTTCATGTGCATTCATTTGCTGCTGTAAAATCAGCCAGAGCCATACAAAAGCCTTGCACCATGCAATGTCCCGTAGCAGAGTATGACACTTGCAGGCTCCATGTCCTTCTTGGTCCTCCTGGCTATCATGGGTTCCACACTTGTGCAGCTGAGGAGCAGCACTGTCCCTGGAAAACAGCTGGGGGCACACTGGCACTTCCAGGAAGGAAGAGGTGTGGCCACATGAGAGTGAAGCCCTGGGGCAGGGCTGGCAGGCAATGCCTCACGGCCAGGCGTGCTGAGCAGAGCGTGACAGCGCCCTTGGAGCAGTTACAGGGTTCACACAGCACCGCCAGGAGCTGTGGGCACGGCATGCACCAGGCACAGGAGCTGGAAACCTGGTGGGGCAGCCATGGGCTCGCCACAAGCATGCTTTGCTCTTCAGGATGCCAGGGATGTCCAGCTAGGCCTGCCAAGATTTGTATGCTAACAGGTCAAAACTCAATGATTATTAAAATTTCAAATATCACTTTTCACTGAAACTTGAATTTTGACACAATTTGAAAAACTGCTTGAGATGAGAGAGGATCACATCTGGACATTTTCATTATGTGTTCTATCATAAAATGAGGAATAGTTAGGGTCAGAACCATGTTAACTACTTGGAAGCTCTAAAATATATCCACATCTTAGGTGTTATAAGCCAATGCCATATCTGACTAGATATATATCAGATATGCATTTTAAAGCTATAATTATTACTAAGATGCTGAAGACAATGTCCTAACAACCAACTTTTATTCCCAAAGAACTAACCATTTAAACCTATTTCCATAGCAAACACCTTAAGAAAAGCATACAGACTAAATAATTTCTAACACCTTAATTTTTCTCCTAGGGGCATGTTGAAAACTTCTTCTAAACATCCCTCCCATCTATCAGTATGCAGCACATTACAGGAATGTCAAGTTATCACAGAAGTAGCAATGGGAGGATATTATTCAATAAACATTTATGCAGCAGAACAAATCCTGAAAAGCATTTTTTTTGTGCGTTTTCCGTGTTGTGAATTTTTTCTGGAAAGGTGTGAATGGTCTCCTAACATTGAATCACAGCTGACAAAATTACTTGTAAGGAATCGGACTTGGATGACTTTTTTCCTTAATGCAACAAGAGTGTGACTTATTCATGGAAGGAAAGGGAAGGAGTTGTAAGAAAGGGGTTCCTTCACAACATGGCTAAGGTGAGAGCTATTGGTGCCTAGAATACAAATGTACATGGGCTGAACAGCAGAAACTACTGGCCTTGGCAGAGATGAAGTCTCTTTTCTGTGGCTGCCTGTGATGCCTGGCAACCACCATTCACTGCCAGCCCTGCAAATGGTGTTGAAGAACTCAGGCGGTTCTGACAGTGCAAGTTCAAGCCCAAAGACAATTTATTTTGCATCATTCCCAAAGATCACATTGATATATGACTCTGTTGTGACCTTTATTGGATTTTTTTCCTGTCAGATGGTAGTATTCAAAAGTAGATGAAAGGACAGGATGATGTGGGTTTGAAGAGCAAGGCATGAGAAAGGAGAGTTACAGTCAAAGACGAAAGAGAAATACTAAAATTCTGTTGAAAAACATCTAAAGTAAGTTCCCTCCCAAAATTAAAAGAAAAACGTAAGACTGGTTTAAAACTTTTTAAAATAAGTAGTTTGGATGGTTTACTCTTACCTGTGGGACAAATCGAGTTCTTAAGTTGATGATATTTAGGGATAGTTGAAGTTTCTTTATGCTGTGAGGCCAGAGTAATGTCAGCTCATGTCTGTGCTCTTGTAGGTACCAAATAGTCTTTCAGAGTAATTTTCAGAGTTACTATATATATATTATCTATATACAGGTATCTGTATACCCGTATCTGTATACATGTGTAAGGAGAAATGGCAAAGTTCAATAATAAATAGGATTTATGATTATTTATTGTACTTGATGATCTGGGTACAATACAAGTACTGTGTGTTTAGTAACAACCCAACACTTGGCTCCTAAAGAGGTTTCAGAAATAGATATCATAACCCTATTCTTCATCTCAAGAGGGCTGATTGCTTCAGGTTTTTGTAGTGGCAGCAAAATTTCCAAACACATATTTCTGTTTCTAAATGTCAGGGTGAAATGGTCAGCCAAGTTCATCTGCAATTACACACTGTGAAAAGACCTATAATATCACCTAGGTCAGGAAAAACACTCTAAAGTTAATATATTACTCAACCACAGTCCTGGCAGAAGAAATGCACATCAGCTTCTATCAGTACAATCTGTGGAGAGTTTCTTAGTGGAAAACAAGCAAGAAATCGTGGCAACACAGCGTCAGCTTTAGATACCTATTTTAACCAGCAGCAAAACATTTTGGTGAAAACACTTGAATACACTTTGAAGACTGTGATCTCATCTTCATGACTTCTAAAAGAACTGTCATATAATTTATTTTTTTTTTAACAGCACTTATTTATATTTTAAAGGGCTTCAACTAGCCTCTCTTCTCTGAGTTACACTCAAATAATCTTCACCCAAAAATTATTAAAAATACTTAAGTCGTCTTAATTTAGTAATCAATCTGAAGTCTGATAATCAGCTCAAACACAGAAGAGGGGAAACATCTGACACCCTTACAGAAAATTACTAGAGGTTGTATAGTAATAATATCCAGAGGACGCTTTAAAGACTCATCAACTATTTCCTTGGGTGAATCTTTTTTCTTCAGAACAGACATTGTAGATTTATTTTGAAACTACTTAAATCATGTTATTGCTTTCAGTAGAAAAGCTATAAAGATGTGTTTTGTGTAAGCAAAACCCATAAAAAATTCCCAGCACTAAGTTATTTCTAAATGCCTTGAAGGTACAGTGGGGAAAGAAAAGGAAAATAAAGCTAAGAAGGGGAAAAAAAATTCATCTATATATCATGCTGTACCCAGTAAATATTGCAAGGTTAGATTCTTCAAATTACTGTAGTCATCCTGCTAGCGAGCTCCGTGTTATGGATCCTGCAATGTTTCCCACTTCTACTGATGCAGGCACCTTTTGGATAGCTGACATTTTTGCTGCCATGGGAGCTGGAGGGAAACTCTGGCAAGCACTAGCTGTAATTTCTTTACAGATGGAACACATCCCCCTCAAAAAATATATTAATCTATCCCTTAGTGTAATTCCTTATTTTAAGTAAAAGTTTAGTTCTTCCTCATAAAAAGTCACCAGAATGTGATTTAAGTAATCATAAACTTCAAACATTTTAGTATGAAATATATTCTTATATCTTAGGACCAGAACATTGTACTCTTTTGCCACCCTGGATGAAATCTCACCACTTGAAACAGATTGCTATTTTGCGGGAGGAAGAAGAATTCCTATGTTGAGCACTTCCTTGTTCTAAAAGTATTGAAATCGTCCATGAAATAAGGGCTTAATCAGTATTAATCAAGACAATCACAGTCTTCAGTCATTAATAACTGAAGGTATTAATTTATGGTATAAAAAAAAGAGAAAATTTATCTTGCATAAATAAGCTTTAACAAATAGATGTTCAAAATCTGGAGGAAACAGTGAAATGCATTGAGTGATTAAACAGACTGAAATTTGATATTTTCTGAGTATCCATTAAAATAAAGGATTTAAATAAAAAATTGCAAATTGAAACAATGTATTCCAGATGCTTTCTTGATCAAAAAGGAATGTACAAATTGAGCACACCATTTTTTTCATAAGAAATGAAAATGCAGGAGTTCTATCCCTGCAGCAAGGGCAGGACAATGCCTAAGACAGTCACACAGGCTTCTATCTGGTAGAAGATACACCCAGCTGGGGCTGGCTTATCAATAGAAAATAAATGAATAAAAGAGTTGACTGGGAATGTGAAGATATGAGACTGTCCTCTTCTGCTTGTTTTTCCAGCTGGAAGTCTTTGCATCCTGTGTTGGAGCTAGCCTGGCATCTGGAACCAATTCAAGGGAAGCTTGAAAAGCTTTGAGGAAAAGTCACTTCTAACCTGGCTGCTGTTTCTGGAGAAGACAGTGCCTTTGACTGCTACCAGCTCACTGGGTTGACATCTATAGGGGCTGTCTGTAGCCCTCACTACATGTTCTAAACAAAAGATTTGCAATGCAGAATAGGGAGCAAAAGAAATTGGAATAACAAACCCAGAAATGTGGCATGTTGAAGACCCTGGGCTTCAAGTAAGCAATTAAGAATCCAAATTGAACTCCCCCTAGGAAGAAAACTCACAATTTGCACAGTCAGTTTTACTTACTGTCATGAGGTTCCTCTGGTAGTCCCTCAAAGCCACCTGCCATAGAACAGGGCTGATGGATTATGTGGCATTCCCTTGGCACATGGGTTTTTCAGGGTCTGACATTCAATTATACTTTCCATTCTTTATAAATAAAAAAGTTGTACACATTTTTAACAAGAATGCTAATGTGTGTGTGCATGTGTTATGTATACAATAATGTGTATATACACTAAATTACAGTGTATGTATACACATGTATATCGTACTAATGTACCTACTCTCTCTCTCTCTCTCTATATATATATGAGATGTGAAAAGCATTGCATAATTCTAGAAAACTGTCAAAACCAATCTTTGAATCACTGCTGATTATTGTTCGATGACTTAAAAAGTTGAGTGATGCATCACAAACTGACATTTTTCTTTTATTCACCTCCTTTTGTAGATAGATGCTGTCCCCAGGCAAGGCACCTGTTAGATGTCACTGTTATCAGATGGGTGACTTTTTCCCTAGTGTGCACAGGGACAGGCATCAAACCTCTAAGCAGGAGCTGCAGAGGGGCAGCCTTCCCAAGCTCAGTGCTTCATGGAGGCTGCAGAACATCTGCAAGGTGATGGCAGGTCATGCACAGATAGGCACATTCTCTCCCTGGTGCTCCTCACCCCTTCCCACTCATGCATCCATTTGTACCTCTTCGTTAAAGCTCTGCCATTCTCAGCATAAAGACCTGAGAGGCTCAGGGTGCTTTACAGCACCCTCCCAGACAGTTCTGGAAAGAGCAGGAACAGTTCATGTAGACAGAGGAATTTAGTCAACTTGGCTCTCAGAGATATTTCACTGAAGGCCTGATTGAGGACACGCTGCCAGTAAATTACCTCTCTGGCAATCTTTATCTCTAGTGCTGGTTTGCAGCACACTGGCAGCAGGCAAAGGACACTGTTCCCAGCTAGAGATGACAGAGAGGCTCTCTCAGATGACACAACACCTTTTTCCTTCCTCTTTCCTTCTGCAGAAAGGGAAAACACAGCTGTCAACTTGTGATGCAAATCCAGGTCCCAAACCAGGTCTTCCCCACCTCCAGCATGGTGTGGCTGGCAGTCAGGATCTAAAGGAAGGAGTCCTCACCACTGCATTTCCCTGTCCCAATCAAAGCAGGGAGTATATTTGAGTATTCAGCCACTCCTGGGTCACCAGGCTCCTCAGAAATGAGATGCATTCTTTCTAAATATGGAAATAGGAGAAAATGAGAGAAAGGAAGGAAGAAGAAAGGAGGAGGATGGGCTTCTGTAAATGCTGTCTTTTCTTCCAGGCTTGAAAATAAGTACTGTCTACAGTTTCCACAACCTCAGAGGTGGTGAAGGCAGGGAGCTCGGCCCACAGCCCTGCCCACAGCCTCCTGTCCTTTGAGGATGGCAGTAGTGCTTTTCTGGTAGAGGGTGGAAGGGTCGGTCACCAGCAAGTCACTTGGTGTATTTGCAGAAAGAGATGGATAATTAGAAAGTAGAAGTGGCACCACAGTTAATAAACACATCTTTCACTATTATTTAAATATTTTCAAAGTTTAGTAGTTGTTTAGTGCAAAAAAGCTGTGGAGAACTAGTGCCAGATTTAACATCAGCAGGGATTTGCATGGGAATTACCGACAGAAAGTTATACTGCTTTTTAAAATAAATTTGGCGCCAGACACAACAAAGATTACCATCATTGCTACAGAAAAGAAAGATCAATGAAGTATGATAAAATACTGGAAATTAATATTTATGTGCAGGAAGATAACTGGGAAGCCTATGAAACAAATTACTATGTTTCCTTCATGTTAACTTGTTATTCCATATCTTGTATTTTCATGTAGACAAATTAGATATAGGTTTTTTATATTTAGGCCTTACTTGGAGATGATCTCAGAACATTTTTACAGGAGTGTTCTACTTGTAAATTAGTCTTATTTGGATATCACACCTATGTGACAGTGAACATGTTTTTTCTATTTAATAGTCATAAAAGATCACTCATAGAAGAAACTAAGTAGAAGAAACTATGCTGATATTTCTTCTATGCCCTTTAGTACCCATCAAAACCCCATTGGAATTGGCAAAAAAGGGTTTAAATGTCTTTCTGCTTTTTATTAACATTTCAATAGATGACTGTATTTTCCCCAGAAATATTTTGTTCAGTGTTGAACCTCTTTTTCATTTGTTTAACTCTATGGGATAAACTAGGGTTCAATGTGAAGAACATTTTTACTATGTGGGGAAATTATATTAATATGATATTAACATCTGTCTGTCCTTATTAATAGTAATTTATAGAATGTGAATGGGGAGCGCTGGTATATTTTATCATTGTGTTTTTCATTGAAAGAAAGTTAATGTATGTAAAAAGGGCTGTATAATAAGACTAATCATTAAGTTCTGTTTTGATACAATGAAAACCCCATAATTACAGTATCCTAATCTGCTGTTTACACGTTATACTGCTGTCAGTTACATCAGTGAGGTGTCATGTATTCAAGATGTTTCATGGCATGGAAAAACAGACTTATTTTTTGGTTCTTTACTTTCACAATAAACAAGTTTTCCAGAACTGGACAAGTGGGTCCAATGATCTTCATGTCCTTTATAGCTCTAAATCAAATTTGCAAATTGAGTATGATAATAGGGCTTATAAAATAAAGAAGATTGTGTACTTAATAGAGCATGACACAACATTTGCCAATTAGTTGTCTTTTTAATTCACTATATAAGGAGGTGGCTATTGCCAGGGACTTGTTCTTCTCTAATTGGAATCCAGTGTTCATGAAGCATAATTATCTGTTAGAGCAACTGCATTGACATCCTTCATTTAGTAAAAACCCTGTTCAAATATGCAGGCAACTGTCACAGTTCCATCAAATTCTGTGGAATAAGATACACATGCTGCTATGAAAAATGCAAAATTCTGGTAAAACCAACTAAAAAGAAAATGTTAAAGCACAGTGAAGTATCTAATCTCAGCAGTAGAAAATTTTCCTTATTAAAATTTCCTTTCAAAATTCAGATATTTGTTTGCTACCTGCCAGAGCTGAAGAATGTCAAGAAAAATTATCTTTTTTATGTAGGAAATCAGTGACTGATGGATAACATAAAGTAGATGCCATTATACACCCTCTGCCAGTTAACTGAGTGCTGCTGTATATTGTAATTATCTAAGAGTTTAATTTTTAAGTTTTATTTTAACAAAAACAAACCCTTCTCTTCTGATTACAGTTGATGATTAAACCTCTAGCAGAACATGTTTCATTAAAATAGTGCAGGAATCTTCAAATGTTTTGTAGATTCTTGCCTTTTTTACTCATATTTCGTTTATGTGAGGGAAAAAAAAGATTGAAAGGCTCTGGCAACGTCAAAATAGGTCATTTCGACATCTTTAAATGAAAGTCTTGGTTTTTTTTTTTTCTTGCAATGGCTTTTTAATTTGTTTTTTCTGTTTTATATAAATATATGCAAGATGTGTGAAAAATCTAAACTGGAAAGAATTGACCCATCTGAAACTACGTATTTTTCTTTTTGTTGAACACATTAATATTCAAGTTTTCCAGAACGGGAATCAAAATATCTCTAGAAAATTCTACGGTTTAGAAAGACTTTCATTCTTCATATAGTTCTAGTTTTGCCTTAAGTTACAGAGCAGACACATTACCAAAGTTACAGATAAAATGACCTCTAATAGCCCTCCGATGTCTACCCTTGAAATGTGAACAGATACAAAAGCTTTAAGACAAGCAGCTTTTGGATGTCAGCTTGAAATTCAGAGATACTTCTCTCTGGTGGCTCCATTTAGCAATTCTTGAAGAGTAGAACTGAAACAAAAGATTTACATTGTCTGAGTATTTTCTTCAAACAACTCTTATCCACCCTGCCAAGGAGATGGAGAAGCTCTTCTGGAGAAAATGAACCCTTGAAACCTGAGAAAAGTTCACATCTTGCTTTTACCTTTCAAAATTTCTGCAAACCATGCAGTGGTCATTGGCTTGTGCAAAGTGAGTCTTAACAGTCTCAGAGTGGTTGCTCATGGTTCTCTGCTAAGTTACCCTTGCATCAGCAGAGAAAGGAAAGCAGGAATAGGTGAAATTTGAGAATGCTAGTCTAAAAGTGGAGGCAAAATAAACAAAGATCTTAGGCTTTGGGAAGGCAAGATTATGTTTTTCGGAGGTGGCACAGTGGATTTGTCAGGGACCAGATTTCCCAAGAGATCCAGATCCCCTGACCCCTTGGCCACAGTATTGACAAGTTATGGTCCAAATTGTCACCAAGTCTGATCTTGTTTTTCAGTTGGCTTCAGCTGATTGCATGCACCTAGAACTGCTCAGAAAAGGTCAGATGCCAGCCAGAAGGAAGGAATATGAAAGGCTTCCTACTCAATTGCTGGCATGACCTGCTACCTTGCCTCTCCTATATGACAGCCAAGGAGAGGAATAAGATAGTGTTGGTAGCAGAGCAGCTCTGAGCAGTTTTAACTTATTTGCCATCATGACTACTATAGTTGAGGAATGCACTTGATGTCCTCATCCTAAACCTTTCCAGGGATGCTTCTGTGGAAGAACTTCTGAGTCAGCACACGTCAACACAGACCATGGCCAACAGTATGACAAAAGAGGGTGTCGCTGTTCTGCTGATGTTGTGGTTTCACCCTCCTAGACCTACGTCTACTGCCAGCAATGGGTAGTCTTGTGTGCAGCATTAAAAATGAGAAGCAAACTTACATATTCTCCAGCTTTTAAAACATTGACAGCCCATGGTGACGTGGCAGCTGTTCACATTCACAGAGCATGGGCAAGGTGAGGGGATGACATGCCCAGGCAGGATAACTGGCAGGGCTTTGGAAGTAACAAATGACAGACAAGGCTACCAGCAGGACATTTCTCACAGGAAAGGGAATGGCTCAGGCTAGTCTGCATGCCCAAATGGAGCTCCTGATCAGGAAAAATGGAAGTTGCCAATGTTCTGAGCATGTCAGAACCCACTGCAGGGTTTCCAAAAGCAAACCGTGGCAGTAGAAACTTCTGTGCCCTTCTATCTTCAGAGATTAATCAGATACACAAGACTTGTTGAAAATCTGTAAGAATTGGGAGGTGGGATAAATCACGGCTTGTACAGTGCTAGTTTGTAATGTGATTCTTCTTGGTTTTGTCCCCAGAATATGTGATCCTCAGGCTGAGTATCAGCTTACCAGTAGGAAGAAAAAACAATTTAAAATGCATTATATAAAGCAAACTATATAAACAAATTGAGATAATCTCTATGTTTTTCTTGGTTTCTGCTTGGTTTCATAAAGTATATGGCCAATTTATTTCCTTTTTCTATTTTACCCAATAAACTAGCTGAGTAAACAAAGTTCTGACAATATTTATATATACTAATACACGCACATAAGTTTTTATCAATAATTTAAGCAAACTTTACAGAACATAAAAACCCCCCTACATAGTAAGTGAAATGCCTACCATTTTTCCTTGTGTTTTTGTTGGATATGTATGTTTGGCTTTTGTGGGGGGAGGTTATTGGGTTGGTTTTCTTTTTTAATTTTTAGTGGTGGAAATAAATTCTACTTTAGAAGAAGTTTGCAGTACTGTAGTGAAGACTATCAGGAGAACCCCTTATGAACTTTTACAAAACTTGGTGTTTACCGTAGTTCTGCTATATTGTAATAACAGCACTCAGGCATTGGAAAGATTTCCCACATGGTGTAACTGTAGTTGTGTAGCTGAATATTGATACTTGGTAGTTTGACATTGAGTCCTTACTGGAGCAAAAGTGGGAGAAGATACAAACTATGCCTGTATACAACTAATTCCATGTTGATTTTTAATTCTATGCAGTTCTACCAGAGGAATACAAACCAACTTCAGTACAGGCAATTACACAGACTGCATTAGAAGTAGATCTCCAGGGAGGAAAAGATGAAACATATCACTGGATTAGTAGGTTTGTGCTCAGAAAACTATAAATTCACCTGTCTCTCATAAATGTAACTACTGACTTAATAAGGAATACCAAGGCACTGGAAAAGTAAACATGGAAAAGAGATATTTTAAGGCATAGGCATTATGTGCTTTATGTTACACTATCCATACTGTGTGGCTTGTGGTTTGGAACAAAAGCAATTGCTCAGTAATTTCTCCACAATACTAATAATAATAGCCTTGTATGCCAATAACCTGCCAATGAACTAGGGCCAGAAATGAATCCTCAGGTCTGTATTCCCAGCTGGTAAAATGGTCAGAAGTGTTGCACACACAATAGTTCCTACTGACAAGCTGAAAGTTAATATTCCCTTGTTGTTCACAGGAAAAGGTATTTAACATGTAACTCAAAGTGGCCGAAACAGAAGAAAGTGTTTGAGCATCTGTGACACAGTAAACTAAGAGGGCCAGCTCACCAAAACCCATGAGACTGACAGGCATAATCTACTGCAACCCTTCATAGGCTCTTAGAAATGTACTTGGGGATTCTATCCTCCCTCCCCAAAACAGTGAATCTGGCAAATTCCCATGCCTCTTACAGCTCAAGCCAGGCAGCTTAAGCCATTGTGCCATGAGAGTGATGAGTAAAGCCACAAAGAGTAAAGTGGTAGAAGAACCTTGCTTTGTTTAAGTATCAACAAGGTGCTTGCGATCTTTCAGATGTTATATTGAACTAGTCAATAAGTCTAAATCAGGGCTGGTTTTTGTTGAGGTTTTTTTTAAAGTGGTGCTCAACTGATACATAATTAAAAATTTTAAGGCATTTTAGAATTATCTAAAGGGTGACTGAGTCAGGTTTTGATTTGTTGTGTTTAATAGCAGATGTTTGTTAGTATTGTAGTGCAATATACCAACATAATACAAAACGTTCTGTTAGAAATGCATATTTGTTATAAGAAGAACATTTAACTGATTTACCTTCTGGTAATAATTTTTTTACTCTCAGTCATATACTAAAAATGATGCATTTTACATAATGACAAATATAAAAACCATCTCACTAACTAACATCCTCTCATGTCAGAATTATCCTGGCTGTGAGCACAGTCCTCTCCATCTGTGGTAGATGACTGAAGAGATAAGCAAATTGTTGTTTCTGAATAGGGAGGAAGAGTATATGTGTATAATCATAGGCTGTTAAATCACCTTAAGGATGACAGCAGCAAACTGCCAAAATTTGATGGGGATCTCATTTAACATCATCTTAAATAACAAATTATTACTCCAGTTTTACAGTTGGGAAAATGAGGCATAGACATGCTATGTAATTTCTCCACATCTGCTGAGGGAGACTGCTGGCAGTGCTGATAAGAAAACACTGAACTCCTAGCAAACTAATGGATTGTTGTACTGTCCTTTGTACACAAGGCATCCAAGATAAATCAGAAGGAGTTAAATTAGAACACAATCTTAATTCTGATGCTTTCTCATAAGATCTTACCTTTTGCTAAACCCTCAATTAATTCTTGCTCTTAACTCATTCCATACAAGTACTTTAAAGTTGA
Source organism: Pycnonotus jocosus (assembly GCA_013400435.1). Lineage (NCBI taxonomy): Eukaryota > Metazoa > Chordata > Aves > Passeriformes > Pycnonotidae > Pycnonotus > Pycnonotus jocosus. Next base: position 176,810 of record VWYP01011420.1, read on the forward strand.
GACCCTAACACAGTTCTGGCCAAGATCTGAGTTTCTTTTAGGTCCTGTTCCCCACTAGCTTAGAAAAGGTGAGCTGTGCATTTTGGGGTTCTCTCCTGCAATGCACTATATTGCCTGCATAATTTCCAATTGTGCAATCAACTAGAGTACTTAAAATGCAGCGTTTTCAACAAAGCTGAAATAAAAATCCTGAATATTCTCCTCAGCATGCTGAATTACTAGCTCAGACAAATGATTTTCTGATAAAAAATGCAGAAGACTCACAGCCCCTCTAGAAAAATTATTTAATACCAGTATTAACCTTTCATTTGATTATTTTTCAAACCCTCCACCCTAAATTGTTCATAAAAGTCCTGCAGAGAAAGGTTTCCTTCAGGTGAATCCCTCTAGTGATCCTGCCACAAACTTGATGCTCTCATGTCACAGAAAAAATGCTTAGTCAAGACCCATCCTGCATGCCTCAAGAGGGAACAAAATGTCTGAAGTGGGTATCAAATCTCAACTTTACTCCAACAAAGCTGTCTGGAACAAAATGGACAGAAATGTGCTAAATGGCAACGTGGCAAATGCTGAACCTCTTTAGTAAAACACCCACTGAAAATGAGGGGACCTGGTGGGATGCTCACAGTTAAGCTGCTTTCCAAATATTTTCTTTCTTTGCCTTTGTGTCTTTTTAGAATAAATTTGTGCCCTCTGAATATCCAAGAAGAGTTAGGGGAAGGAAGTGGAAGATTTTGGGGCTTCTTTTCTGCAGAAAAGAAGGACAACTTAGAGATCAAAAAATGCCATGAAATTCTCTATTTAAATTAGGAAAAAAAAACCCAAAACAAAACAACTCAACAACTGCTATTCAATACCATTATACCACTTGTAAATAGAGCCATAAAACTTTTCAGAATTTAAATCCAGAATAAAACAAATTTAAATTTGTTGCAGTGCGGTAGAGCTACAACTTGTAGCAATCACAGGAGTGATATGGGAATATTTATTTTAGGTTAAAAAATAATAGATTTGTTATTAAGCATTTTGTCAGAGCTCTGTGACAAGACCCTGGAATAATCACATTAAGAATCACAAATCCCATGATCCTTAGAGAGACAAAGTCTTCCAGACCTTCTCTCTTTTTCAAAATATTACTCCCAAAGCAGAAATAGATTCTGATGATTGGAGGAAGTAACATAAGTACCCACAGTTATACAGACAATTGAAAGACAAAATCTTGGAGGAACGTATTTCATATATGCTAGTGCTCAGAGTTTGTAAGGTAAGGCTGCATTTAAAGTAATAATAAATATAAATGCTTAGTCTTCCTGTTATTATTCTGGCAGAAGGAGTGCATGTAAATATTAAATTCATAATTTAGGTTTGTTTACCTGCAGTTTCATGTTTTTCAAGAAATCTTTAAGCTGCAGATTTCATTTTAAGTAATTGCAAACATCTGATCTAGTGCAATAGTTTGACAGCTGGGAAGTGTAACACAGAAAATGTGCAGGAATTTGCATTTCCACAGCCTAACACCAGTCAGACTCCTGCTACTCTGCTGCCTTTGTACCAGCCTCTTTCATCAGATCATGCATTTTAATGAAAAAACATTGCGGTAATCAGTTTGAGAAGACTTAAAGCCGGGGATAGAACCTGACTTTAAAAAAGCAAAAGCCTGGAAATACTCTCCAGTGGGAAGCAATTAGAACAATACAGGAAAGTTAGGTGTTATTGAATGCTGCAGAAGGCACACAGAGCAGTGCAGCCATGGAAACCATCAGCAGGTCCTCTCTGATGGAATGCACAGAACCTCGGAGGGATACACAGAACTACCAAACTGTGCCTCCTTCCTTCCTCTGCTTTCTGCTTACTTCCTCTTCTGTCTTGATGTGAATCATCATCGGTGAGCAGGTGAAGAGGAACTGTCAATCAATATGCCTCTGTGGATTCCACAGATAGGCTCCTGAAGCGCTTATCAATAAAGAAAATTTGTTCTTTACTACATAAAATATGTATGATTTCCTAATTGCCTGAGGCTCCAAATCACAAGACTGCCATTTCTTTTAAAAAATGGACTCACACTTGAAATAATTTACTAGCCAGCAGATGAGTGCTCAAAAATGCCACAGTTTTGAGCAGAGGATCCACAGCTTCTGAAAATAAGCAAAAAACTGTCAGACAGTATATGCAAATGAGCAAAATAGATAAAAATAGGTATTTTCATAATTCATAAACAGGTGCTAGAAAACAAAAATAACCTACAAAAACTTACATTCCATTACTCTTGCCTTATTCTCTCTTAACTAGAGAACCATGTGTTACAAAAACCCCCAAAAGAACCAAAAATAATGAGTGGTATTCATTACTGATGTCATTCCACTGAAGCTAGCACAGACACAGTGGGGAACAGAATCTGGATGAGCATCTCAACTACCTTTATTACTACTTAAATACGCTCCATTCGGCAATTGTTTCTGCAAACCCTAATCCTTTTAATGTGTAATCATTAGTGGTAGTTATTTAGGGGGAAAAAAAGGAGAGAAAAGGAGGAAAGGAGAAAAGAGGAGAGAAAAGGAGAGAAAAGGGGAGGAAAGGAGAGAAAATGAGAGAAAAGGAGAGAAAGGAAGAGAGAAGAGAAGAGAAGAGAAGAGAAGAGAAGAGAAGAGAAGGAGGTTTAACTTAAGACTACTTTAAAACACTTAAGATATCATACAAAATGATATTGCAAAACCATATGAAATACATCAAAAAGAAATAAAAACCAAACAGAGACACCATTCATTGTGCTTTTATAAACTCAACACGTTCATACGATTAATATTTTGGAACTTCAAATAAAGAAGAATCTCCCTGTCTGAAATGTAATTGAATGTAATTGTTTCAACATACTTTTACATGGATATTTCTTTACATATCCTCTCCATTCAGGTAGTAGCTGGAGACTAGCAATGTTGATAAACCATTTTGTAAGCAGCCACAGAAGTGTTTAACCATAGCAGCGTTAAATTCATGTTGAGCAAATTTAACGAAACCCCCTGCCTTTTAAAATGATGCTTTTACCATCATTTACATATAAATTCAGTCACAGACATGATGGTGAAAGGACTGAATGGATAGGGGAGCCATGGAGCCATACTTTTGATTTGTTTTTTGGGGGGTTGTGGAGTTTTTTCACACACACACACACACACACACAAAAAAAAAAGCCAACCAAAAAAAACCGATTTGGTATTTTTTTTAGTTTGGCTTGGGTTGGAGTTTTGCGGGGGGTGTTTTGTTTTGTTGTGTTTTTGTTGTTGTTGTTGTTTTTCTTCTGATTGCATCAGTTTTTCTTTGAAATTCCTCTGAGGAATTACTTCACATTTATGATGATACCCACTCT
>VWYP01011421.1:0-20204 GCA_013400435.1 Pycnonotus jocosus
TAAGTAGACATTTCAGCAGCACAGATTCATGACCCATGCTTTATCTTGGTAACTAAATTGCCAGCTGACAGATGAGATTGCCCATTTAAATTCTGTAGATTTTGATGCTCTGGCTGAATAGCTGTGTTAACTATATATTTTTCAAACTTCTGTATTAGCAGCAATCATTTTTAAAAAACAGAAGAATCAATAATAATGTAAACATATTCTCAGCAGAGGATTAAAAAAGAACTGAGTCCTATCACCTGCAATTACAGTCATACATGTCACAGTATCCTAAGGCCTATCTCCATCCTGAAACACACAGGGCTATCTATCTCAGCTCAAAGTGTTAAACTATTCCTGAAGTGTTTCAGTGGTTGAAAGTCTTTTAATTTTGACCTAAAGTTATTCCTGGCTACTTCACATCCACTTGCTTTCATGATAACATTATAGTTTAGTTTACAATTCTTTATTCTTTGCAGGTGCACATCATATACAGAACATTTACCTCTCTTTTTCCTAGTTGTGGTCAACCTCTGATTTTTTAAGCTGCTTCTACTTTATGGGCAGCTCAAGTGGATTTCCCATTCTGGAGCTTAAGTCCCTACTGTGCAAGGAGCTGATGCTCACACAACTGCTTAGTAAGTCAAATACCCAGCTGTGAAAGGAATTGAGCAAGATACGCCAACATTACAGCTGTAACTTGCACACCTCATTACAGCAACTGCAAGCCTGCAACCCAACCTCTGTGTAGGACACTGAGAAGAGACCATTGCACACTGGGGGCTATGCCCATTGCTTCCCTTCCTTAAGCTCCTCAAATCAGTCAAGCGCCTTTTGACAGTCTGAAGATTTCTGCATGAGGTTTGTAACGTTTAATCTGAATTTAGCCTGCTTTTCTGTATATCAGAACTTATTCCTTTTCACCAAGCTAGCCATATACAAAGAGCAATACCTTATATTTTGTTAAATTGTTTCTTCCAGAAAGTTGTATTTTCTTGGTTGGTACAGCTTGATCTTCTTTTAAGTTATTATTAAATTGTGTGTTCAAATTCCCATTTGAATTTGTCTATCTCTCATTGGTTTTTCTTCTACCTTTCTTAGATATGAACATTAGAGAAATGTCCAGCATTTTCTTCTGCCTTGAGATATTTATACACTTCAATCAAGCTATTTTTTTTCACTTTTCTTTTTTTAATAAACTAAGCAGACTAAGTCCCTAAAGTCTCTTACTTGCAGCAAATTTCCCTAACTCTCAGGTCATGGTTTAGTGGCTTTGTTCAGTACCTTTCCAAATGCTTTAATGTCCTTTTAAAACCTCGACATGGAATTTGATGCAACATCCCAGAACTGGTCTCATTAATATCGTATAAAATAATAAGTGACCTTCATGCTTCTGCTCACTCTTCCAATCTTTCTGCACCACTGGATAACACAGCAGTGCAGTGAGAACTTTACCACAACACTGCTGAGTTGTTTGAGGAATTCTTCAGAAGCAGAATCCACAGCTTTCTCCAACTTCTTTCTCCTTCACTGCTTTCTACAACTCTGCCCACATTCCAAGTTCATACATTTCTTAATAGACTTCCTCTAATTGTTTTAAACTCTTCTACTTGAATGAGCTGACTTTAGGAAAGAGATTGTTTTCCTCACATCATCAGAATCTATCTCTGTCAATAGTTTTTGCATGTCTTTGTTTTAAACGATCAATTATTTTGCATTTTCTTTTCAGATTATAGATGACATTGCTGAACACCATTCTTACAAGTAGGTTTTTTTCTGAAATTTAGGATGTGGTAGCTGATCTAGAGAAGCTGCCTCTTGTCTGTGTCAGGCTGCTTCTTACTATAACATTTATATCCCACTTGAAATATCTTCAGCTTAACCTAACAGTTTCTGATTCAAATATGACTTTTTGTAGGTAAAGCACCTGTGATTTAGGATAGTTTCCTCTCTCAGTGCTTGAAATTCCAACTTGACAGGCTTCAAGACATTTATGCAAAGCTCATTTGTCTTCAGATTTTAGGTGAAAAAATAAGTTAATGGACAGAATAGACCAGAGACAGGAGTAATTATAGTCCTTGTGATTCTAATTTTCTGATCATCTGATTTTTTGTGACAGCTTATTTGAAACCAAAATTCTTACCCAAGTTTTGGTGGTGTAAATTTGTCTGGTCACAAATAATTTTTGAATGCATTCTTTACATTTTCATTCTTTTTCTTCATTCTCCTCCATAACTTCAGTTATCAAATTTCTTTTCAATTGCTTCTGAAGACTTAATTTACATTATAAAATGTTCAGGATACATCCAGGAAATTGAAGTCAAGTACTGTTCTAAGTCTGAAATTGGAAAATTTTATATAAATCTTTATAACTGTTAGCAATATTTGCCAACAGCTCACGTGACAATTCAGAATCACTGCCAGGGAGAGCGTTCTTGTTCGTAACTTTTCCCCATAAAATAAGAACAGACCAGAAGACTGTGAGGTTATAATGTCTCTCCAGTAAAAGACTTCAGCAATGAGAAGTTTCTACCTCTGAAAAAAGTGTACAGCTTCCTTTCTCAGTAAAGTCGCATAATGACTTTATGCTCAACACTAGTCCATTGTACCTTGCTGATACTAAAATTCTTGCTGATATTAAATTCTTATAATCCTGCCTGGTAGGAAATTCATGTACAAACTCTTTAAAGAACTGTGACAGGTCAGAGTGAATTCCCTCTGGAGGCACGCAAAGCCATTCCTGGATTTATGCAATAGTTGTGTATCAAGGACAAAGCTATGTGCATTATTAACACTAAAAGAAGCTCAATTCTTAGTTCATGAAAGGAGTATACCTCCTCTAACCCCTAAGCTTTCAGAGACAATGTGCAATAAAACTGAAGAGCCCTTACCATGCAGAGTAATTTTTTTTAATTAATCTGGAAACAAAAAGTCCCTTTGTAAAATCCACTACTTTAGTCAGGTTTTACTACACTATCAAGTCTAGCTCCTTTTTAACTAGACAAGTATTCCCCATGCTAACTTTGATGAAAGCATTCTTGAAATACCTATTTTCTTGAAGTACCTATATTCTTGAAATACATATTTTCAATAAAAGTTAAAATGGCAGAATTCTGCAGAACTCAACCAGCTTCTACTCATTACACCCCAAGCTTAGTGAAAGGGAAAACATTCCTTGAAGAAATATTTAGTTACAAATTACAGCTGACTTTTCTTTATACAAAAGGTATTAATTATACTGAATGTATTCTTTTCATAAGCAGGCACTAAATTATTCAAGATATTCTGAGACCTAAAATTGATTAATGAAAGCAAATGTTAATGATGCCATCATATGAAAATCTGAATAAATTTGAAATGGTAAATGTCACTGAGAAAATCCATAGTCACAGCAATTACTATTTTTCCCAGTCTGAATAAGTTACCTTAATTTCAAAGTGCTTTGTTCCATGGCAAAGCAAGAACTACAAGTACAACAAGGAAAGATTTACAAAAAGTTCAGTGAAGTAAAATACTCAAAGAAACAAATTCTTCCTTTCCAGAAAATTATATTCAAGCTAACAATGGGCCTTTCTATATTTGTGTTCTGGATAATTGATGTATAAATTATAAGAGTTTAAGAATAAAAATAAGAATAAAAAAGAATAAGAAGAATAAAAATAATAAGAAATATAAAAATATAGGAAAGAATAAAAAAATATAGGACTGTACATTCTGTAGTATAGAAATTTTATATATCTACAGAATAAAAATATAAATTCCTTCTGGAAGACTACTAGAAAGAAATCTAAGTGTTTGAGTGTTTAAGTGTATCTACTAAGTGTATACACAAAATAATTCGATTCTCCTGCCTTCCAAGTGAATACCCAACAAAGGGTAATCTGACTCTTGTATTTTATTTGCTTTATAGACATTAGTGATGTTTTACAGAAACATTAATCACCACAAGTTGTAATAATGTGATGAATCAGATCCATTCACAATGATTGATAATGAAAATTATGGTAATAGGATAATTTCAACTGAACTATAAAAAGAATATGTTGAATACATATTTTCTCAAAAATGGAAACACATTCCGTGACTACAGGGAGAAATAAAGAACTAGGTTAGCTACTGAAGGAGAGTAAAGAAACATTTTTAGTGAAAGAGATACCAAAATATTCAAAACAGTTTAGAAATACCCAACAATTTAACAATTTATGAACAATTTAGCATATACAAATCAACTTACACATGGAATAGAATAACCACTAGCTAAGCAAATAAACTCAAGGATAAAATTTAACTTTCTAATTTAATATTACAACTAAAAGACTTAATTGCCATTTTTAATTAAAGTATTAGCAAACCATAGCATTCTAGAGGCTTCTATGTTCATATTCTATGTGTGTCCAAATTTGTAACTCTCAAGGATTAATATGAAATCTTTTTTTATTTAAAAGAATATATCCAAATTTCAAACTTGAAGAAAAAAAATTTGGCAGACCTTCTAAATGGAAGTTTCTATAAAACTGTAACTTTTAACATCCTGAGTAAAAAATTCTTGAAAAGAAAGAAATTATGTTCTCAGTCTGAGCTCCACATGGCCTCTGCATACACACATACCTGCATGGAAATTTTCAATGTTGATATTCAATCCATTGCTAAGAAGCAAAGTTTAGAACGCTAAGAAGCAAAGTTTAAACTTTTTTATGAGTCAGAAAATTCCAAAAGGCTTTACATTATTCCCTGTTTTTATATCTAAACAAAAGCATATTTGAGTCATTCTAAGTGAGTGGATTGGTATGGAGAACAATGACTCGGGTAAGCAAAAGAAATTTAAGTCCTTCTGTAACAGCTTTTTGACTTGAATTCAGCACAAACATGCAAAACTCTTTATCTTTTTGGATACTCCAAAAGCCACAAATGGTTTCAGTTGCACAGTGTATCACAATGTTACTCAAAATTAATGAGTTTTCTGACTGTTTTATTTTTCAAATGTGTTAGACAGCACTCAAATGAGAGTTGTTCACAAAAAAAAGTCTTTTCCTTTGGGTCCCATGGCTGATCACAGTGCCACTACTCTGCTCTCTTAGCATGTGCAGAACACACTTTAGAATGTCAGTAGGAGTTGTGCATGCATATGAAGACGAAGCTATAGGAGATGGCATTTGTCATGTGGCCCTGAGAAGAAAAGTTTGTCCTAAAATAGTTTCTTCAGTAAGTTAGGATTTTGTTGTTTTGGGGGGTTTTTTACCCACTGTAGCTGTCACTTTTGTTTTAGCAGAAAATTAAACTCTAAGACAATATTAGACACCACCTGCCAAGGGACTGAACTGTTTTACTATGGTTACCTATCAGCATAAAACAAAAATCGGTAATAGAAGTACTATTCTAATCAAGCTTCTTAGTACTTTTTTTTTTTTTTTTTCTGATCCAGGCTTCTATCACAGCACACTCACCTAAAATAGATCAATCTCAGAACAGACTCCAAAGTATGACATTCCACATACACAGATATTTCTGTAGATGACGTTATTTAAATCTGTGATAATTATATTGATTACTGCTGACTAAAAGTGTTATTATTCTTAAGAAGTACTTAGGAAGAAGTAACCTCTAACTGTGCAGCATAGCAGAATGAAATTTATGTATTAAATGACAGATGTAGAAAGAACCCACTGTTTCAATTTCTTTGCTACTACTATTTCTGAAGCATTAACTAGCTTGAAAGACTGTCACAGCTTTCCTGTTTTTGTGTTCCTACAAAAATGAACTATGATTGACTAAATAAAATCAAAGTTTTGCTAACAAAACTTCTAACAAATGTTTGTTTGTTTGTTTGTTTGTTTTTCCTTGCTGTTAGCTTGGTGGCCACAAAGGAAACAGACAGTGCAAGATCTCGTAGCATGCCAATGTCGCCATCCGATTTCCTGGATAAGCTAATGGGTAGGATGTCAGGCTATGACGCCAGGATCAGACCAAATTTCAAAGGTAATTTCAAAACTAAACTTTCAGGTTTTCAGTATGTCAGTATTACTGCTCACAAAAATTCAATTTCTGAAACTAATATGAAAATTAAAAAGTACATTCACTGAAAAAAAATAAGTGCTGTCTTTTGCCTTTCTTTTGTATGCATGGCAGCTCATTTCAGTAGCACTACACAACACCTGCCACTTTCACATTGCAGGCCTTTTGTAAATATACCTTATCCTTAGATTTGGGTTTGTTAGTTTGTTAGTTTCTTTCCTTTCCTGAAATGCTTACTGATGGATTCAGATTCCCACCTTGGATTGCCATAGCATGAAACACTACAGAAAGCAAGTTCTGTGAAAGATTGGCCAAATCTTCATATCTGTCTGGTTCTAAAGAATGTGTTAATGACATTGACCACCAAACTCAAGACAGCTTATCTTAGTTATCAATTCTACCACCAAATTATATTCCTCACCCATGGGCCCCATTTGTGCCTTGAAATGTAAAAAGAACCATCTTTTATCTTGTTCTTTTCCCTGTTCCCATTTCTCCACTGAAATTATAGGTCCTCAGGATTTGGAATTTTGTCTTGGCATGTGTTTATTATGCACTGATCACAAAAGAGATTCAATTAAAACAGAGTAGATTCAAAAACTGAAACAGCAAACTTTGCAAATAGAATGACTCCATCTCCTGAGGGTCTTAGCATATTATCCAGACTCAGGCACGTTAGAGCATTTAATGAAGGATTACAAAAACCATATTTTTATATGAATATGCAAAATATCATACAGACAAACACCATCCATTCTAACTTTCACAGTTTGGGAAGCTTAGGTAAATTTGACTATTTTTTTTTTTTTTCAAACAAGGAGTTCCAATGTTATAGTGGAATCATATTTCATTCTATTACTGAATCTTTAAATAAGGTATCAGTCTTTAAATTGCCCAGAATATAAATAATGTTTTGAAAGAATAAACATATTTTGATTAAAAATTATATTATTCTTACTTTGACTTAGTTGCTTTCTCCTATGCCTATCTTCTTGAGTCCAAGAGATTCTCTTAGCTCTAACATTTCACTATAAGGCTTTGCTCCATGTTTACGACAAATATTTTCCTTCAAGCTGGCAGTGCTTTCTCCACCAAGTCATCTGTCACTGCCTTTCCATCTTAATTCTTATTCAGTGAGAAATGTTATAATTTTCTGACATCTCCAAGTTCCAGAAACTTAAGTGGTTTTGACTCTAAAGCCACTGCTATGTGCTGGTTTTACCAGAATTTGCCCAGTCTGATTCATAAGGACCATGTAAGAGATTTGTCAGATTACTTCTTCATCAGCAAGCCACAAACAGTTGGTTGTTTATATAAACTTATATATATAAACTTATTATCCAGGATTTACTGCAGCTGGAAATGCTTTGCTCTTTTTAAGTTAGTGATGCTGATATTTCTCAGGAGATTATAAATGTGCACTGGAATTTCAAATGCATCTCTATATGGTCTGGGGTTTGGATTTTATAGTTTGTCATGGACAGCATCCAATCACAGTCTTCAGATGAGGCAACAATGGAGAACAGGCAGATGGTTTAGAGATTAGGAAATTAAATGCAGTACTTCTTGAAAGTATAATTCAAAGGATTTAGAGCCTTGTTTTGTAACTATTGAAACTTAAAGAGACAAAACCTAATTTGACGTTGTTCCTTTTCAAAAAGTGCACATTCTAAATCTTCTGGACAGCTATGCAGTTTGAACAGATCTGCCCAGAATGATTTAGACCTACCACTAAGAATAAGTATCTCCTTAAGTGACTTTGCCACTTTTTTTGTTAGTTTTATTGCTCCTACAAATGCTGGGGCTTAATGCCATTTTGAGGTTTTAAACTGGTAGTTTTAAAGAAAGAGGATAAGTATTATTAAGATAATTCAGACATTAATTTTAAATCATTTTTGTTCCAGTAAAATTCCTATGCAGACAAGATTTTTAATGGCCAATTTTATTCATAATTAATCTTGGTCAAGACAGAATTATATATTTTGTCTATGTGCTCTGCTTTTGGATATAGAATGCTGCATATAAGTTCTTGTTCAAAAAGTATAATAGAGAAGACATGGTACTTATTCAACTATGGAATACAACAGGAAATTGAGAATCATTGTAAAAGCTTTATTCTAGTTACAATTTTATTTTTTTTATGTCACATCAAACCTATAGCAAGGTGCTTCTCTTAACTCAGTGTCGACATTGCAGACGATATCTATTCCTGTAAATATGGAAAATACTTCACTGCCTTTCAAATTTGAACACAATTATGTAAAATAGGTGAAAAAAATTAAATATTAAAGTAAAAGCTTGGGCATTTACATAGGAAAATGCAAAGGGTTATTTGCCCTGCTATTGGCAAAGATTTTTCAGCAGTCATTAGTTTAGAAGCCTTGAAAGCCAGGACTTAATAGAAAAAAGTTTCATTTAGTTACATATGTTCTCCTGATCCCTTCTGGAAACTCTTTATATTTTTGGTCTTTACATTATTTTCTGGCAATAAAACATTTGTGGTTTGGAATATTAAAAAGTATAATTTTTTTGTTTGCTTTAAATTTGTCAATTGTTTTACTGATTTTACTGCCATGTGACACACTAAGACACAGAGAAGTATTACTTCCTTTTGATCTCTATAAATTTGTATATTTGCATATTGCTGCCTAATGTATACCTTTTCCAGCAGGAAGGGTCCTCTTCTACTTAAGCTGGTTTCGTGTGGCAGCTTTTCATAGAATTTTTGATCCTTTTTGACATCTTTCTCCCTAATACATAAACATATTAATCTATGTAATGTATTTATATATATTATTAATCTGTATCTCTTAATTATAAAAGTTCTCATTATTTCTACCAGTTTGGCTGGTACAGAGGTTTGCAGGGATAAAGTTCATGTTCATGTCCCCCACCATCATAACTGAAACCTGGGCATTTTTTTAAATTCAAGTTATACTTGCTGGACATGGTACGTATTTTCACAGGTTACAAAATTCACACAGGTGAGAGCTGACTCACAGTGAATTGTATTTCCACAATTCTGCACATATTTTTAAAACGTCTGGATTTATATCACCTCAGCTGGTCAGCTTGTTCCTGTTCACTTGGTCTAAAATGTCTTCTACAGCCCTCATACAAAATTCCAGCAGAATGGCTCTAGTGTTTGACACAGCCAGCAATTGGAGACAAATGCTGCTACAAAGATTTCATTTGGTTTTTATGCTCTGACCTTCTTCACTTCCATGGATACTTTTATACCTTAATCATCTTCTTTCAGCTTTCACATCTTGGCAAGATTCTATTTTTAGTGCCTTGTAGAGAGCAATCATTGTTAGCTTTTCTGTCTCTAGTGAGTTTTAGCTCTATTTCTTTTCTGCCTCTTTTTCATCTATGTTCAACTTGCCTGAATTCCTGTGTTTGAATATGACTTCCAGCTTTTACAGCTTCTCATTCATGATTCTTTTTGACCATGTTTTGAGAGGTTCATTTTTACTCTCAGTACAGTGTCTTTGAGTTAACCCTAAAACATTTGCAGGCTACTTTTAGCTTCTACTTTTGTGCTCCTTTTAACTAGCTATTAACAATTTTATTGTCATTTGAAATTAAAATTAAATTTTACTTAATAAAAGCAATCATGTTGATAAAGCAAAGTCATATTTTAAAGTATAGTCCTATTTTAAACAAGATAGCATCACATCAAATTTGAAAGGATGGCAGGTATTGCAGCACGGAAGTGCTTGAAATAAAAGCTGCCTTGCAAACAAATTACTAAGCTGAGTAAGAAGTACAATTTTCTCCCTGACAATTTTTAGTGACTCTGCCTTCATTCATCGTCCCTGCTTTTCTTTTTTTGCTTGATCCTTTTCTGGAGTTGAGCATGTAAGGCTTTTACTGAATTCTCAGAAGTACTGGACACACTCAACAACTCTAAATAATTGAGTGCCAAAGTGACTGCAAGTGCTACCTCCTTACCTGAGAATTCTGCTCCATAGGTGTAGTCTTGTATACTGCAAAGACTGAAGTGTAGAAGTGTTTTATTAGAATTGCTGTAGAAAACAATTTTTGCTGTCAGAAAAGAAAGCTGGATGTACCAAGTTCTGTCATATTGGCAGAATTTTTAATGGACATTCTGATTTAATGTGAAATTTATTGGCCATGTTAGATTTTGCTAGTTGCAAACCACCAGTAGTGGCAGAGAAGTTTCCTTCTTCAGTAATACTAAAAAAGAGATTTTGCATAAAGGTTTGTGAGAACAGTCTTCATACTCCAGATACAGATCTCTCATCATTAGGCTGCTTATAATTACAGAAAGAATCCAGGTTCTCCAGTGATGAAGTGGTTTACTGATATAAGAATATTGAGTTGTAGGAAGCTAACAAAAAAAAAAATTGAGATGGAAAAACCTTGTTTCTATTGGACATGGACTGAAGGCACAGTTAATTAAGGAATAATGGGAAAATTAGCATGCTTTTCCACAATGACATTTTTAGAGAGACTTTTAGAAAATAATTTAAACCCTTTTCCATGAAGAGGCAATTCATTCTTCAGTTATCATAATGACTGCTCTGCCACTACTGATATTTCCAAACGCAAGATAAGACAAAACAACAGTTGACTGAGGACCTGTGGTAATAAAGAATTTGGTTATAAATGGACTCTTAAACATTTTGTGAATTTAAGAGCAATGAGAATAGAATCTAAATGACTTTCCTGTAAGCATTAGAGATAAGAGCAGCAATAATGCATTTCTTCTCCCAGCGATGACAGATAACATTGAAGGTAGAAGCTTCCTTGAGAGAAGAAAGTCACTTTTCCCCTAAATTGTTGTGAGAAGAGACATGCATTCTCACTGAAATACACATAAAATATTTTTGCTATATATTTCAAATGGGTTGGGTATTTTTCTTTTTTGTATAGAAGCATGTGTGCAGGTTTATAGTGAACTTTGTTGCTGTGGGTTTTCTAATTGCTAAAGCTGGGCACATAAGTAGTGTACCTTTGAGAAAAATCAAAAGGAAAATTATTAGAAATCATTCAATTTAATTTTGCATTAAATTCATTGTGAATGTAGCATTATTTCTTCCAAATTCAGTAAATATTGTTCCTGAATCAATAAGCAATAATTCTGGAACAGAAGCTTGTGGGTTTTTGTTTGTTTTTTTTTCTCTCTTGCAGGTCCTCCAGTTAATGTCACATGCAACATATTTATAAACAGCTTTGGGTCCATTGCAGAGACAACCATGGTAAGATATTTTAACTCAGTCAATCTTTGAAGTTAAAATTAAATATGTTCCATGAGCTCTAAAGATAGCTAGGACTTCTCTTCACCTGGAACTAAGCAAAGAGGGAAATCCACCTCTGAGAAGGGAAAGTGAGAATTCCTAATTTGGCAATTGATTTTTTCTAACAAAAATTTCATTATACCATCACACACAAGTAAATTAAAGCCAAGGGTAGAAGGTTGTGGGATTTTTGTTTTGTTTTTTTAATAATTTCTCTCTCAGTTTTATTTGACAGTTGCAATGAAATAATTATTAGATAGATATCAGTTTCTATAATGTTCCACCTTTCTAACCTCAAAAGTGCTAATTCATTAAGGCATTTTGTTAGTAATATTTTTTAATTTCATCATATAGAGATGCATAGTTTATTTTAAAAGTCCTTCTTCTACAGAGTTACTGCACTGAAATAATAGAATGGTTAAAACTTTGAACTGGTATGTAAGATTTGGGATAAAAAGAAGTGGATTGCATACTTATGTACATACACTTAAAATTTGTCTACTAAAGAAAGACAGATGATACAATACAAAAAGATGAGATTTTAACAAAATAAGGAGAAGAAGTCAAAGTGCAAAGGTAGAAAAACTAGATATTGAACTGTGAAATTATGGAAACCCCCAGGATAACCTCACTAAAAAGAGAGGCATATGCTAGTAACTTGGAGTACAGATATAATCACTGAAGTTTAGTGAGGGGAGATACTGGCATTCTTTCTCTCTACAAGTGTTTCATAATTTTTTGAAGAAAGTTGAAAATACCTCTTTGAAAAGAGTTATGTAATTTTTTGGGGCAGAGAGGGTTAAAATACAGAGAGATAACAGAACAATTGTGGGAGTTTGTAAGATCCAAATATAGAAAATAGTCTGAAATCCCAACAATTTCAGGGCTCAGTAGATGTACTTGGAATGACAGAACTGAATTGATATAGTTAAAAACAAAACCAAAACCAAACCAAACCAAAACAAAACAAAACAAAAAAAACCCACTCAAAAAAAAAATTTAAAACGGAACCAGAAAACCTTAACTTAACCAAGGACCTGTAGTTAGGAAAACAATGAGAAAAATTCATATAGTCAAATATTTATGCTCCCTATCTCCAAGTGGTATTAACAACTGCTTGTTCTTTACCTACCTTGGAAAATAGTTGTAGATGTTACTGAGAGAGGTAAATTACTTTTTTTCTTCAGACAGAAAATTACTTTAATTTGTGTTTAGGGGCCTTTCCAGATTGCAAATCCCAAACAGATTGACAGGGCATCCAGAGAGATTTATTCAGGTTCAATCAGAGGATTAAGCAATACCCACATGATTAGAATAGTGTTCCACAGCTACTTCCTAATGTCTGGATGAATGAATCTGGTCCAAAAGAGGAGACAGGCCAAAAGGTCAGTAAAGTTCAAGGACCTAGCCACCTGATTGCTATATAAAGGATATATACAAAACTGCAGGTGTTAACACAAAAAATTGTCCTTACTTTGGGAAGAGGATGACCAAGTTCACATCTCGTGTGTATTTTCTCTCCAAAACCAGAGAATTATAAACATTTCCTTTCAGTGCAAGGTAATTAAGTTAGGACGATATTTTTATTTTATAATGAAACTACATTCTGCTCTGTGTTACCTAAAAAGCAAAATGAAATACTCAAGGTAGACAATGACTTGGTCTGTAAGAGATAGTTCCAGGTAATGTAATATGTTACAGAAAATACCAAACCTGGTCAGAACCACAAGGTGTTTTTCATTGTCTTGTTTTTATGCATTCAAAAACCTGGACATTTAAGCACAACCTTGACCTTCATAATGCTTGTGTTCTGTTATAGCTCAAAACAGATTTCTACTTATTGTCAGCCGCTGATCACCTCTCAGACACTCAAATCTTCTTTTGCAGAAGAACAAATATTTTTGTCTAGATAGGACTTTCAATTGTGTGGTTTATTAGCTTTTCTTCTCCCTAATGCTGACAGTGAACTTCTAAAAAACATGAAAATCTTTCTATCTTTAAATGACAATGAAAACAATCTTGCATTATTTCACAAACTGAATTTCTGCATGGTTTAACAAAAGTCAACCCACTGCAGTTCAGCATGTCTTTAATTTTATCAACTGAATTTAGTGTATTCCTTAAAATTCATGTCCCTATGTCTTAACTCATTAGAACAAATTTTTAGACTCAAAAAGGACTTTTAAATTCTTGATAAATACCACTTTTTCCAAACTGCAAACAGAACAGGTTAAGTAAGCAACAAGTGCAAAATAAAACCTGGTCACTGTTACCTTGTATTTAAAACTCCCAGCTGATAACGGGAGGTGCATATAATCTACGAGATTTAAAGTCTGAATAAAGCGCTGTCCTTCGCTGTCGCTGCAGTTGCCCCTGGCAGTGTCCGTCTCTGTCCGGGCCTCCCGGGGTCTCTTGCTGATCACCAAAATCTTTGAGCTCCCTCTGCTGCCTCGGCTGTGCATAACAGAGTAAACA
Organism: Pycnonotus jocosus; assembly: GCA_013400435.1. NCBI lineage: Eukaryota > Metazoa > Chordata > Aves > Passeriformes > Pycnonotidae > Pycnonotus > Pycnonotus jocosus. The sequence continues at coordinate 13,737 of VWYP01011421.1, forward strand.
GGCAGGAAAACAAGGGGTTAAAAATCCCCGCGGCGCTTGCAAAGCAGCCCAGCGCCAATTTCACATTGCTGGGCTGAATGGCCCTCGGTAAGGACGGGGAGTGTGGCACTGGGAAACGGGAAGGGCAATGAGTGGCTCTCGGGCAAGCACCTTCTCTTTATCTCATCTACACCTGCTCTAGCAGCTCAGGAGAGGCAGACAAACAAAAAAGGTAGTATAATTTGGCTTACAGCATGTCAATTCTGTGAACTAGTTTCCTTCCTTCCTTCCTTCCTTCCTTCCTTCCTTCCTTCCTTCCTTCCTTCCTTCCTTCCTTCCTTCCTTCTTTCCTTCTTTCCATGGGTTCCAGTTATTTCATATGCTCTTTCTTTTTCTCAAAATACAAATCCCATGGTTCACAGCAGGGAAAAGAATGACACCTCTTGCTAGAGGCTGTGATTCTAGTTGAACCTAGGTGGTTTTAAGTGATCACATGAGCAATTTCATTTATGTCATGTATTGCTCTGAAGAGGTGGGCAGAAAAGTAGACTTCATAATTGAAAGCTCCCTTAAACAGACTTTTATCATTGGCACCACTTAGGATCCAGCCTTGCCAATTTTTCTGTGTTATCAAGCTGAATGGTAGCACTGTATCTGTGCATATCACAATGATAATCACAAAGTAAGAATTTCACACTCATCCTCTAGACAAGTAAAACTCCTATTGTTTCACATATATAAAGGAAAACCTAGAACCAATGTTTCACCTTTCATATGTTGCTGTTATTCTGGGCTTTTACACATAAGAATTTAGAAATCTGGAAGAATAAAAGACTAAAAAATTGTGAAAGCCCAGAATAAAATTACTATTTCATTATAATGAAATTGACGTAACATATTTAATACAAATTAACACATAAAGTTTTTCATTTGAGATAAATAGCAACATACCTAAGCACACATAACCTTGAAAATCTGACAAATCAATTGGATTGCTTGGTCACGTAAATTAAATCTATATGGGTAATATAGGAACCATATCCTACAGGAAAGCAAACGCTTTTCTTATTGGTGCAGTGGAACTTAAATTTCAGCTTTTATCACAATACTCTAAGTTCCTTAAAGAGTTTTGTAGCTCAAGCTGTGCTCAGCTTGTATTCACACTGTATCTCCTAAGGCTAAAAGATTTTGTGATCATTAAGAGAGTGTCATATATCTTCTTGGCAATTATTGAAAAAACTGAGAAAAGATTATTTGGTCATACAGGGTCAGAATAATAACAGTGCCAACATTTTCAGCTGCAAATATTCAGAGTCAGAATACTGAATACACAAAACAATTAGTCTATTGGGTATGTAGTAGGCCATGCCAAAATGTCTGCTTTTATTCTAGGAAATGTGGCTGATAAACTTGCTCAAGGTTTTCTGAGTTTTAGAGGTCAGGTACAACACTGACCTTAGTGCAGATTTACAGTAATTTTTACTCAGTGTGTGTTAATACTCTTAGCATACTGCGTGTGCTCAAAGTGCATTGAAGGGGATGCTCACAGAGAGATGTGATGGCAAATAACAACAGTGTAGGCAATTAACATTGAATTAATTAATTTAATTTTAATTTAACACTCTCAATTAATCTCAATTAACAATTGAAAATTGTGTCTCTTATTTGGTGTTACCATGTTTTTGCTCAGGGGTATTCCTTGATTCAGTCTGAAAATAATTGAATGTTGATAGGGAATATGTTATACTTCTTTCTGTACTCTCCCCACTAATGAGATTATCTTGCATTTACAAATTAAATGTGCTTTTAAACAACACCAACCCATTTTAAGGCACTATAATTACTGCTCTTTCATGAGCCACAGCTCTTTAATTTCTTTAGCTTCATCTTTCTTCAATAAGCATTTCTGCTTTTGTTCGACAGTACTTATTCTAGGTTGTCTTTCAATGGATTGCTTGGAAGAAGTGTTCTCTTGTACACATTACAAACCTCAGTGATGAAGAGTTTCATCGAACATTTTTTCCTCAGATTAGTCATTTAGGCTGTTGTCTCAAATACAAGGAAATAAATGCCTTTCTTTACTGAAAATACACTGAAAAATCTGTCCAGTATATATAGCAATGTGTTAATACTGAAGTATCAGGAAGAAACACCTATGCTTTGTATCTCAGATGAACAAAAGCAAGGCCTCACAATAATGGCCAATTTACAGTTTCAAAATTAAAAACCAAATAATTTAAACATTAAAATGTTTCCCTGTTTGACAATCAACTCTCTTCTATCAAGATACAGAAAAATTGATTGTGCAAGTTTGGATGTCAGATTATATAACATTCTTTATTTTTCATACACTGGCCTCTGCCACCTCATCCTGGAGTGAGTCTACAGCTGTCCAATTTGTTACATGTCTGGACTAATCCAGGCAAATCCTGTTGCTGAACCTGCATTCTAAGCAGAGAGATCATATCACCCTCCTGAGATATAGCATCTATTCCATATTATAAGGAAACTCTGTAGGATACAGCCAAAGTATGCTGAGAAAAACACATCACTACATAGACAAGATATGAATTAGCAAACAAATAGGGTTTTTTTAAAAAAAATTTAAAACGGAATTCCAATGTCCACTGGTTTTTCATGCAGAAATCAAAAACATTTTTATATACATTTCTGCTCTGGAACTTTTAGTCTAGGATAACTTTTTAGAAGGGAATCTTAGAATTCCCTGGAAATTGTGGTGGAAGATATCAGGTAAAACACTGGCTAGGTTTACAACAGCATAATGGAGAGAGACAAGAAAATGCAAGGCAAGGGTAGGACAGCCAAGTCCCAGATGTCCCAGATGTCTCACCAAGCTGCAAGGTGTGACATGGTACCAACTGCTTGCAACAGCAGATCTAGGGTGATGTTTTATATTGCATATCTCTAACAGGTGTTGAGGATGTGTTTTCAGAGGCGCTGGTTCAGAATGAGTTCAATTTGAAGCTGTGCATAGAAAAATGAAAGTAAAGTATCTGATTTGCTGATATATCAACAAAAAATACCAAATGCATATAATATCTACTATCAAATGCATATAATATCTTCTACTATGACTTCCCAGTCCTGGAAGAAATGTCAAATCAGGTATACAACTATCTATACCAACTTCAGGTATAAACAAGTTCTGAAAACATTTTATAAACCATTAGTCAGAGGTTGTTTCTTAGGTCCAGGGAAATGGTAGCAGTAGCAGCCTTGCTGCTTATGTGCTGAGTGGTATTTCTTTAATTTCTTGTTTACATTAATGGAAACCTAGCTTCAAATATTTTTTACCTCATTGGAAGAAAAGGCCGAATCCAGACCTACAGTTGCCTTACTACTGTAAGCAAGAAGTAATTATTCTGGTTTATCTAAAATATATAAGTGTTTACCAGGACAGGTGTTATAATCAGCTCATCCAGACATATAAATGTATCCTTCCTTCTGGTCCATTTTAACAAGCATTCTTAATGAATTTGCAAAACACCTTATAATACAGAAAGCTGAACAGCTCAGTTTTTAGACACAAAGCATCCTACCTCCTCATAGCACTTACTGCAATTATTTGCTACAGAAGACCTGAAGTGACCTCCTACATCATCAGCTCAAGCCCTTGGTACTGCATACAATGCTGCTTTAAATACTACTCATCACCTGTTCTAATGCTTCCTAAAACCCAAATGGTTTCTTTACAAATTTATCAAAGGTTCTTTGTCTTCTTTATCTTTAGATAAAGAATCTTTATCTTCTCTGTCCAAGTGAGATTTAGCCTTTAGTTAAATTATTATATCCTTTGTTTATCTAAAGTCATCTTATCTTCTAGCAAAGCTGGGGAACAGTTCACACTTCTTATTTCCCCTTATCTATGTTTGTTTATATCGATTCCTCGTCCTCTGATTGCTCTTTTTCACTTCAAAGGAAAACCATTACTTGTACAGCACTGCACTATGAAATCATGTGGCATTACTCCCATCCCTTCCAGTATCTTCTTACTTACTCCCACATTATTTTATTAGTCTTTTCAATCTGTTTGAAGGCTGTTATCAGGTAGGCTTTTCCTAAAAAATCTACATCCTGGTGTAGCAATTGCAGCATTATCCAGAAAAAGCTGTGAAAATATCTAATTTGCAAGCTGAGTTCTACCCAGTCACTATTGTAGGAAATCATAGTATCTGTGAAAATAAGATTGCAGCATCACTACCTAGCTCTGTTCATGTCATATAAGGTATGCTCTTTATGAAGTTTCTTATTTTGTTGCAATCATGAAAGATGAATTCCCTTGAGGTTAGGATTATGTAACACTCATGATGTTTCCTAAAATTATGACACAGATACCAGTGTAAAAAATTATAAAAATAGTTAGAGCAAAGGACTAGGTCAAATGCAATAGTTTAAAAAATATTTTTAGTGTAGCTGCTTCATGATATGTATTTAAGCAATGGAAATTAATCTCATCATGATATATGTGGATTTTGTCCTTAACTCCCATTAACTCTAATAGGAGATAAGTCCATAAATCCCCATCTATCACTGTAAGACTATAGCCTGTCTCCCTTAGTTTTGCATGAACCTGCAATTTACTAATTCTGTTTACAGTAACAAAAGGTACAGTGGACTTTAGAATAATTGTTGAATGAACCTGAATTAAGAAAATAAAGGATTTTCAGATTGTCGCCTTTCTTCCTAATTTCTGTTCTTGAGTCTAATAAATATGCCCTGGAAAAGTTCCTAGTACAAACATTCTACGTGACCTTGAAATTCTTGATTTGAATAAGTTTCAAAGCATCATTTTAGCATAATTTAAAAACTCCATTCTCCCATGATGTCCTCATTCTATTCCAAATACTTGGTACTTCCTGCTCTCTGGGTGTGCATAGACCGGGTGTGAATTTTTAATTACAGTAGCCAAAGGAATCACTCAGCATTAAAGAGTTGTATGCTCAGACTTTTATACATCATACCCATAGTGCAACAATATATTGTAAAACATATCTTTTTTTTAAAAGTTGAAACCATTTTATAATACTTTAAAATTAAACAGTAAAATTATATATTTTATCAAAAGTGCTTGTAAGAATCTGGGTTTTATACAGTATTTTTTTTTCCCATGGACAATACACAGCATGCTGTCAATTATGGCCATTAAAAGCTAGCAGAACCAGAAGTACTTTGGCTCTATGATTCAGGCTTTAGTATTCTTTAAAAGTCAACATGATCACAGCAAGGTGTGATCTGAATGCATTTTTTACTGACATACCACTTGCTATGTCATTACTGCCATTATATCAATAGTGTTAGACCTCTTCCCCCTGCCCTGGCCCCCCAAACCCTTTTAGATCCTAATACCAATTTACAAATTAAAAAAAACCTCAGCATCTCTCAGATAGTTTGATTTCTTTTTGCACAAAATAATCTTCAGAATCTCAGACATATTATGTGGACCTCAGCAGCAGCAGCCATCTCCTTCAGCACAGAAATTGGGTTCTCTCTTCTCTCACTCCTGAGTGCTTCCATTTGACCCTTTATCTAATTAACTGTCTTACCCAGAAAGTGCTACTCTGCTGTTTAGATTCATCAGGTGTCTCTAGGCAGAGATCTATAGATTGACACCTTCCTCCCTTCCTCCAAACTGCAGGTAATCCTGACTCTCTGCTCCTCTGCCTCTAGTGCTCCAGCTTGAAGAGTCTTTGAATTTCTTGACAATTTCATCCAGGGCTGAAAAGCACTGCAAAGCCAACAAAAATCCCTCTTGCAATGATCTAACCCCAGCCAGCAAACAAGCACCACACAGCCACTCACTCACTCCTCCACCAGTGGGATCAGGGAGGGAATTGATTGGGAGTGTAAAAGCCAGAGAACCCATGGGCTGAGATAAAGACAGTTTAATAGGGCAAACTAAAGTTGCACACACAAGCAAAGATAAACAAGGAATGAATTCACTGCTTCCCATGGGCAGGCAGGTGTTCGGCCATTCCCAGGAAAGCAGGGCCCCATCACATTAACAGTTACTTGGAAAGACAAACATCACCACCCCAAATGTGCTCCTCATCCTCCTTGTCCCTCTACCCCTTTCTCCCTGAGCATGATTCCATATGGTATGATATATTGCCTTGGTCAGTGGGTGTCTGCCATGCCAGCTCTGTCTCTTCCCAGTTTCCCATGCATCCCCAGTCCCTTCATTAGCACAGCAGCTAGAAAAGCAAAAAAATCCTTTGGCTCTAAAGCATTGTTCAGCAATAGCAGAAGAACACCTCTATATTATCACCCTTTTGTTCAGTACAAATCAAAACATAGCCCTGTACCAGCCACGGTGGAGTAAATTACCTTTACCTCAGCTCAAACGAGCTGCAGCCTTCTCTAGAGTTTGGAAAGATCCCAACTTGCAACCCTCTAGGTTTAAAATTTAATTTTTCCCAGGAGCAAATTTAATCCCATATCTTTCTTTCCCAGAGGGAAAAAAAAAAAAAA
>VWYP01011421.1:20256-39803 GCA_013400435.1 Pycnonotus jocosus
AAAAAAAAAAAAAGAAAAAAGAAGAAACAGGCAGCCACCTCCTCAAGTGTGAATAGATACTGACCTAAAACTTTATTATAACCATGAAGATATTGAAGGTGAATTAAGAACAAATGTATTGAACACACATAACAGAAAAAATAGGTATTCATTATTTCTTATTTACCTGTTTTTGATGATAAAACAATAATCTTCAAAAGCACTTCTGGAGAATCTTAATTTATTCCCTTGCTTTAAAAAATAAGCAGTCTTTACATTGCCTGATCTTCCAGTCACTAGGTTTCTTTTTCAGTTGATGGATTTGGAAACATAAATGTATAGGAACATATGCAAGCTACTTTATTGGCATAACAGGATTAGTTAAAGAAGATTTCTAGTCTGCATCCCATCTACAAACATTGTAAGCTACAATATGTGAGATCTCTCCCAATCTTCTTTTTAGTTCCTCTATCTTCTTTTAAAAAGATTTAAACAGAATGAAGGTTTAGCTACTTAACTCCTGGTAGGATTGAAGGGATAGAATACTGAAAATTTGATGTGTCTAGTCAGCCATATATCTTTTATTTTAACTTGTTTACCCTATTCTAGATAATGTTGTATTTATCTACCAACACAAGGAAGGCATTAGGAAAATTGAATATGGAATTCTCAAAATTGTATTTGATGTAATTTGGTTATATTTCTATGAGGAGATGAAAGAAAGGATGATTTCAAATACATGTATTCAGTAAAAATTTATAAAATTAGCCCATTCAGTCTATCATCGAAAGCATTCATATTCAAAGGGCTAGCATAAAATTCATTAATAACAAAATGGAATATATAGCACCAAAAATTCATGTGAACAAATGAATAATCTCAGAAAAACCTAACTTTTCACTTAGCAAGAAGTACCTTCTGCAGTTAGAGCAGAAACTTCTTCAGGGACACATCATTTTCTTGCAGAAAATAAAACAGAATCTTTAGTCAACTGAGAACATGGCAAGGACCAAATGAAGACAGAGGCTTAGTGTATGTTGTTTGTTCATGTAATTGTCATGTCCTTTTTCATCTAATCCCTTCTACTACTGCTTGAAAGTGCAAACATTTTAAAAGTGCCTGAGCTAAAGCCTAAAGAAGTAATTACACTGAACAAGTTTCAAAATGTGATTTTAGTGTCATGCATTAGGACTAAAGAACACACAGCTTCCATTAAATATGGGAGTAGTATATTCAATCTTTAATTAATAAATATTCTAGTACATGCAGTAGGAGCTATGACAAACATTATCATACAGTATGTCAGTATTATAATTAATCTTTTTAAGAATAACTTTCCTAGATATTAAATACCTTTGACTTCTGATGATTATATGTGAGCACAGAGACTAAAATCCAGTATTGCTACAGATAATAAACTCAACAAATTAATTCAATGCTAAAATAAACTAAACCCATTCATTTGCAATGTTTTAGCCCTAAAAGGTATAGAAAGTAAGTAGATATTGTAGCACATTGTTGAATTCAACTATTTTGAATGTTTTGTAAAAAAGACAAAGGAGTAAGTAAGGCAAAAATCAAGGAGCCCTCTCAGAAACTACTGACTATATTCTTTTTTTAGCTATGGCTTGAATGACAGAATCTGATAACTCTGTGCTAATAAGCATCCTCTAAAGGACCCAATACTTTCTCTAAGGCAAAGACAGAACTATAGTAGTTGCTATAGGTTCTCATCCTCCATCATTTGTAGTGGTGGCAAATGAGGTAGTACTTATCCCAGAAGAAAATAAAGCAAAGAGCATTCATCTGTGCCGCTCAGAATGCTAACGGAAGCCATACCACTTCAGAATCCAAAGATATGAAAGCAGGTGGCATACCTAGGGAGACCACTTGGTGCAGAAGTAGTGTGTAAAATTATTTGCTGAACTCTGAATTTTAATTTTGTGAGGAAGTCTGAGAGGTCTGACATTACACGTAGCAATGTTGAAGTACTAGTTTTAGCCAGCTCTTTGCCAAGTGATTCTAGTTCTATTGACTTCAACATAAGTATTGATGGGTAGTTATTGGAGTCAAACTCTGAAAGGAATTTGGCAAAATTGAAATAAAGTTTTAACCAAACTATTCACAGGACACCCATTGGGATATTTACTAGTTCTGAAATGTATGAGGAACAAACAAAACCAAACTAAAACCCCAAAAAACTAACTTACAAAAAACAAACAAACAAACAAACAAAAAACCCCAAAGAACCTAGAAATATTAAAAACATGAAACCTTAAAATCTACTGCTCAGAGGAGCTGTTTGTCCAAATCCATCAACAGTCTCCTGAATAGCTCAAATAATTTCTAAATCTTCCTGACATCTGAGACAAGTTAGTCCTCACCCAAACCTCCCATCCAACTGGGCTGTCCTACTTGATGGAGGGAGCAGGAGCACCCACAATTTTCAGTCTAGGCTAGGATTAGAGCTTTTATCCAGGACCTGAACAGGCCTTAGTGCCCATCCTCAGTCTTCAAGTGCTGAAATCTAGCCATCCTAATCATCCACAAAGTGTTTAGCCAACTAACTTCAGGCAGCACCAAATGGAAAAGCTTTCCATGTGTTTTCATGTGGAACTGAATTCTTTTCCTTACACAGTAGAATCGCAGGAGTGGGAAGATTAGAAACAAAAGTTGCAAGAAGAAGTCATTTTCCTAAGGCACATCCATGAAGACATTGCTGTCTGAGGGAGGAATCATGTGGTTCTAGAGAATTTGTAAAGTTGCTTCCTACTAAGGGAGTGGTACAGTACTGCAGCTGCTCTCAGCCTCTCTGTGAGTTCTGTAATTCCAGAGTCAGAGCAATAAGGACATCCCTAGTTTTACCCACTGCCAAAATCAGTTCTAGAAAGAGAGATTCCACCTATGGAAATATCCAATGACAGATTGCCAAGAAGGATTCTCTGTGCCATAGACAAACTCTTTATCATAATTAGCAGTGTATCTGCATTGCTTCTTGTAATGAATGCCCTACAGCTCTTCAGTACAGAAAAACATGTTCTCAGGGATGTTTGGCATTAGTCAAATATTGCTACTCTGACACAGGTTTAATGTGTCAATTAAAGCTAAGTACTAAGCAATTGATTTAAATCACAGTTAATTTCTCTTTAGCTGCTATTGTAAATCTTTGACAGATTAATGAGTTACAGCTAATGGTGAAGCATGGAGCTTGCTGCAATTAGTTTTCACTCATTAATTGAAATGCCAAACAGCATAGATATAGGCAAGGCACTATCCTTGCTGCAGTTTAGTCCTGTGATCATAGAATCATAGAATGTTGAGGGATTGGAATGGACCTTTAAGATCATGTAGTCCCAACCCCCTGCCTTGGGCAGGGACACCTCCCACTAGACCAGGCTGCTGAAGGCCTGATCCAATCCACCTTTGAATGCTGCTAGGGTTGCAGCATGCAGAACATCCCTGTTCCAGTGCTTCATCACTCTCACAGTAAAACGTTTCTGCACTCAGCCTTCTCTTCTCCAGGCTGAACAGCCCCAACTTTCTCACCCTGTCTTTGTAACAGAGGTTTTCTGTCCTCTTATCAACTTTGTGGCCCTCTGGACTTGCTCCAGTTCCCTTCTTACGCTGGGAATATGGGAACTTTAAACAGTACTCCAGGAATAGTGCAGAGATGTAATTAAAAAAAATAATCCTTTTAATAATAATAATTTATAATATTAATCCTCTTAATAATAAATGTCACCAGTGTTTGTTAGCAAAAGAAAATAGATGATTTGGTTTAAATTTCAGTTCTGTCCAAATTTATTGAAAGTAAAGGAAGGATATTCTTGTCTTTAGATTTAAAGTGTTTTCTCTCTCCCTTTTGATGTATTTACAGAAAACAATCAACTAATTAATTAATTAATTAATTTTAATTACTTAAAACAAGTAATAAATTAATTCATAACACAAGTCCTTTGCATTATCTATTTAAACAAATCCAACTTTTCATGTCTACTCTCACAANAAACGTTTCTGCACTCAGCCTTCTCTTCTCCAGGCTGAACAGCCCCAACTTTCTCACCCTGTCTTTGTAACAGAGGTTTTCTGTCCTCTTATCAACTTTGTGGCCCTCTGGACTTGCTCCAGTTCCCTTCTTACGCTGGGAATATGGGAACTTTAAACAGTACTCCAGGAATAGTGCAGAGATGTAATTAAAAAAAATAATCCTTTTAATAATAATAATTTATAATATTAATCCTCTTAATAATAAATGTCACCAGTGTTTGTTAGCAAAAGAAAATAGATGATTTGGTTTAAATTTCAGTTCTGTCCAAATTTATTGAAAGTAAAGGAAGGATATTCTTGTCTTTAGATTTAAAGTGTTTTCTCTCTCCCTTTTGATGTATTTACAGAAAACAATCAACTAATTAATTAATTAATAAATTTTAATTACTTAAAACAAGTAATAAATTAATTCATAACACAAGTCCTTTGCATTATCTATTTAAACAAATCCAACTTTTCATGTCTACTCTCACAAAACTGACTACCCTGACCAGTCCTGTATCATCCTTCCCTGCATTTTCTTTTACATATTCTTTTGAACAGATAAGGCTGCACCATAAGAAATCTCAGTAATTATGGAATTCTGACTATTAAGCATAAGGAAATACAAGGCAATCCTTCAGAATACAAAAACTATATTTGCATTTTTCAAATGTGAGTCTGAACCTCAAGGTTCTTCTACTTTGACTTTGCAATGGCATTGGTAACCTGCATGAAAAATGACTTGACAATTTGAGTGGCTTCCTTCAATTTAAATATTTGAGTTTCTGTACCTGAGAAGTTTCATCAAAGGCATATTGAAATTGTTAGCTGAAAAATTTTTGGTCCAGTCTGAAATTTTCAACTGTGTAAAGGAAAACTGGAAAATTCCACCAATTTGGACAAAGTAATTAATTACCTAAAGTGCAGCCATAGTGCTTAAGAACAGTGAATAATTTTAAAATGGAAAGATGTTATTACCACAAAGTACTATTATGCCACAGGCCATCCTGTCTAATTATACCAATCAAGGCAGCAAATAAGCATGTCCAGTTGCAAGCTTTTCAGACACCAAGACAGTAACTTTGGAAAATCTCAGCAGTAAAAATTAAAACTATCAATGTGTTCTGCAACATATAAGCTTTTCTTGTACAGCAGTGAAAATGAGCTTTTGTTACAAATGTCATAATCAACACACAAAGAAAAAATTTTCCACAAGAACAATATTTGTTATAGTTCAAACAAGTGAAGGAAGAATCATTTGACTACATTATAGAAAAGACAAGTCTATATTTCTCTTAGAAGTACATGTTAGGCAAAATTATCATAATATTTGGAATGGCAACAGTGAGAGTTCTGTAATTTATGCATGAAATTCTGAAGACTTGGTTCAAATAGCAGCATACAAGAATTGTGAGAGCAGGTGATATTCAGTGTTCAAATGAGGGGCATATTTTGGAATCTCTCAGATCTAGAAGAATTCCATATGCAGTTCATATGAAAAATGCATTAAAGAAATAGTGAGAGTTAGGAAATTAGTATCTTGAGGATTTGTGCAAAAATCTCCATTAAATTACATTCTCTATGTTATGATAGTATAGCTCTATCTGTACAAGCATAATGAAGTAGAAATCAAAATATTCTGTAAGTGTTTGAGATTTTACCGTGTGCTGGAAATTACCAATCAAAACGTTAGTACTGAGGTCCATAGTGTCCTGAGCCTTGGCATGGACAGCAAAGAGCAATTACCTGACCTCCAATTTTTATTTTATTGAGCCTTATGAAGCAGATGAACCCTAAGAAGGTTCATCTTATGGCTAAGGTTTTGAAGTGTGGTGGAGCAAGTGCAGCCCCATGTCCCACTCTTGTTCTGCAGAACCAGGGTACAGCAGCTGTTCAGACAACGGCAGCAGCCTCAAGGGTACAGATGAGGCTGTGGAAGTCACCACAACTGAAATGATGATTTCTCCCTCCCCTCAAGGAACCCTTCTGTCACAGTTATGTGAATTAGGAGTCATCCTTTCAGGCAAATAGCACATGAGAATACAGAGCCTCTTGTAGGATAACAAATAATTCAGGCAGTTGGATTCTGGTGTCTGTGTTTGCATTAAACAACCCTACTTGTTTAAAGCAGTCAGGCCTTGTGTTCATAATGTGTAATTATAAACTGAGATGATGAATACTTGTCCTTCATAAAATAGCAGTCAAATATATCTCCTTCCTTTTGATAGATTAGGATTTTTTTTTTTTTTTTTTTTAGTGAACAAGTGCCAATTTAAGTCAGAGTTTTCAAGGGAGAGAACAATGAAAAATAGCTCAAGTTGCTTCAGTGAGAAGTTTAGCCAGGACTTTTTTTTGAATCTTAAAAGCTGGAAACAACTTAAACCAATAAACTTTACTCATATTGACATACAGAATAATTTAACATAATCTTGAAAGGATTCCATCATTTGTCATTCTCCATTTTCTGTTATGCATTTTTCACCTGCTCTGTCTCACACATGTGAAAAGACCTTTTACTCTGCAACTACTCCTGTCCATAAACTCTGCATATTCTACTGACAAAAGTGAAGTAACTAGACATAACTCAGGTTATATAATTTAAAATATAAAGACTTGTATGGTCTCTGATTTGAAGAGTGGAGGAACATGTGCCCTCCTCAGACTGCTGTATAACAGGCTACATCTCACAAAATGTTCAATAGGGAACTGAGGCACAGAAAGCCTATGTGGTGAGTCTAAAACAAGTAAGGATTTGAGAGAGAAAAAAAAAAATTCAACTTCCCTTACAGTGGGACAGATTCTCATTGACTAAAAGAGGGAAGTGGGAATGCTCCTGCCAGGGTTTGAGCAGAAAAAGGTAAAACCATAAAACCCTTTTTGTGCTTCTCATTTCAAATTCAAGACAAATTTGTGATAGGGGTAGACCTATATGGAATTATATGAACTGTACATGGAGGTTGGATTTCCTTATCTGAGGATTTTTTTTCGATTGCCCTGAAATGCATCTTTATTCTCACCCATTGTGTCCCCACTAATATAAATAGGTATCATTCTGGCATTCAGCTAAGTAATTCTTTTGTCATCCACAGATGGACAGGGGATTACATGGCTAAGAAATGAAATAAAAGCTAAATCCCTGTGCTTGATAAAGCTGTGCTTGTTTTCTCTTTTATTCAGGATTACCGAGTGAACATCTTTCTCCGTCAGAATTGGAATGATCCACGCCTCGCATACAGTGAATATCCAGATGACTCTTTAGATTTAGATCCATCCATGCTGGATTCAATTTGGAAACCTGATTTGTTCTTTGCTAATGAAAAGGGTGCCAACTTTCATGAAGTTACAACAGATAATAAGTTGTTGCGGATTTTCAAAAATGGAAATGTACTTTATTCCATCAGGTGAGTCTCTAATGATTTTTTTTCAGATAGAAGCTCAAAAGTATGATTAGGAATTGCTAAAACATATATTCAGTTGCTAGTCATGCAAAACTATTATGTGTGAGTTTTGAATGCAGAATTTTGTCAACATCCATTATTAATATTAAAATAGAAAATGATCTCTCATTAGGCATGCACATAGTAAAAGCAATTTAAAAAAAATCCCATTTTAAAGTACACCTACAGAGCCTACTAGGACACTGCACAGAAAAAACAATTGTGTAGTGTATAATCTGAGTTGGCCTACATATGGGTTCCACTGTCTGTAGCCTCCAATGTCATGGTAATCCAATGTTACTTCTTTTCCCCCTTTCTGGATATTGCAGTTGAACTTCAACGTGAAAACATGGCCTGTTTGAGGAAGTATGACATTTAAAGATTAGTCATTTACTGCTGGAGATGGAGAGAAATCTGGAAAGTAATTTTTTTAAAAGGTTTTAAGAAGCTGAAAGAAGCAATCATAAGTATTGACAAAATCTAATTATCCCACTTCTCTTCCCACCACTTTCCTTTTAATGCAGACATCAGTGGGCATTTTACCACTGTATTGAAAAACCTGATCTAATGAGAAATACATTGTATATTAATATGCTAATGCCCCACTAGACATGGTATAGATTTGGTATTGAAGCAGTGACTCACTTGTGCAAAGTGTTACTCTTTCCAGAATAATTGTCCAAACTATTGTCCATGCAATATTTTGCTTTGAATGCTTTTATGACACTGAATTAATGTGTAATTAGACTCTTTGAAGAGACATCAGGAATCTGTAAACAGTTTGCACACTGGAGAAAAAGAAAACTTTACGTCTTGCATGGATGTGTCAGTGGCAAGAGAGTCTCCTTCCTCCTTCCCTCCTTCCAGTGCAATTAGGGAGCACTCTTTCAAGCTTTCACAAGGAGAAAGGGTTGGGTTAAAATTTGTATGAGGATTTCATATCCAAAAGGAGGTTATTCTGCCCGTCTGGGAACATAATCAATCTTCAGTGTCACAACATGTATTCTGTCACTAGAAACAGATTCAAAGTAGGTTAAATGAATTTCTTCTCTGGATTCAAGTAGAAAGTAGATCTAAATCAATTATCTGCAGACTGTCTGAGTCACACCAAGAGGCTGTTCCACTCTAATCAAATAACTCCCTGCCTTGCCCTACTCCTTCCAAATACATACAGCACACAGTAGTGCACCCACCACTCAGCTGAAACAAGTTTGGATTGCAACTTCAATACAATTCAGAACAAATTTATGGCCACATGAAATGGGGTGAAAAAATTGAAATCTGAGAAATATTATCATATTAAATTATAAAGGCAAACATCAACTGTGCTGAAAGGAGATATCAGATAGCTCCTCTGTTTCTTATGAGGCCAGAAAGTTTATGTTGCCTTGATTTAATTAAGAACTATTACAGTTTCTAAAACAGATTTTAAATCATATCATTGACATCTGGTTTAGTTATATGCATTTGAGCGAGTTAAGCTTCTGATAAGGGGAGATATGCTAAATTCTAGTGTGCTGATATTAAAAGGAAAAGAAAAAAGTAGTTTCTAAATTTTCTTCTTTCTTTCATTCCCTAATTTCTCCTCATCCCTAATTGCATTGGAACAATTCAGACAAGAAAATAATGAAAGGTAACAGTTCCCAACTTAATGAATACTTAATATAGGATACTGAATCACAAAGTGAAGACCAGGTGCCTCTGAAATGACTTGCTGTGTTACCAGCCTACTAGCCGGAATTTGCCTTTGGAACTATTTTTAACAGCATGGGAACAGGGGATGGGTCTGTCTTCCCTCCTCAAACTCTCACAATGCATCTCTGTCACTGTCTGGCTAAACAAATTATAGCAACAATGAATCAAGGAAGGTTGGTCAGCAAAAAAAAAATTGATGAAAGAAATATACAGCCATGCTTGCCAGCTACTGACCACTTCCCTTTGGCACTTCCCAGTGCCAAAAACAGAGGAGAGGGTGCAAGAAAAGGAGGATTAGAGCACAGCCATGCTAGAAGAGCCTTATGTGTAAGCAGTAGAACTGAAGCTCCTCAGGTTTTTGTAGGACATTCTATCAACTGAACTGATTAATGAAGGTGGAGTCATGGCCCTGAATGGATACCTAGGCATGGCCAGGGAGGGAAAACCTGTGCCTTTATCTCTTATAAATTCTCCTTTCTGATTCCTCTGAGAAGTTCTACTCGAAAGATAAATTATCGTATTTATTTAAAATTTTAAAATACCTCCTTTGCCTATAATTTGCAAAGAATTTCATGGGAAGTATTAGGACTAACACTGATGCACAGCTACAGTTCAAAAGTACAGGCATATTTCAATCTAACATCAATAGTATAAAATGTTTCTTAAACATTTGTATTGACATTTTAAGCACTTTGTTTTAGGACAGTAACACATAAAACTACTTTTCCATCATGATTTGCAGCTGACATATGTTATGAAATTCTTGCAAACTTGGGTAAGTTTTATGCCAAGGATTTGAAATACTGGAACAGAGCAATAGTTGTGCTGTAGCACAACAAGGCACACTGTTGCTGCATTCCTTTAGACTTCTTAACTTCATTAAGTTAGGCAACCCTACGAAAAAGAAATATTTTTCTGAAAGTCTGTAAAATTTTTCCATGTTGTCATACTGGGCTGAGTTAGATGTGTTCAGCTAATAGAGATCTTTTTTGAGAGCTCTCTATTGAAACAGGTATTCTGTTTCAAATTGCTTCCATTGTATCCATGCATTCTTCCTGCACAGTTCTGTGTCTTTTTGGAGGGGTACATTTTTAATGGTTTTTTGTGTTCTTTCAGATTGACTTTAATACTTTCCTGTCCGATGGATCTCAAAAATTTTCCAATGGATGTGCAAACATGTATAATGCAGCTGGAAAGCTGTAAGTTTGCGTAATGTATTATCCTATACATACTTTTGCAGGGATTGCAACAGCTATACAGGAGGTAGGAAAACCCCTTGTAGTGGTACAAGAACAAATTTTCAAAATGAATCTTCTATCTAATCAATCTCTTCTTTCATACCTATTTGAACTGAAAATCAAGAATTCTGTGTAAATCTGAGGTTACCCTTAAACTTAAGTACCCAGTGACAGTTTATACAAAATTTCTGCACATAGGGTTTCACCGTAAGTCTTTCTATGTTCACACATACAGCAGGTGAATAACATGGGAAAGCATAAAAGAAACACAACAATAACTTAAAGACGTGATTTATGGGATTTTATGTGAAATAAAATTGTTATATTCTAACGTATGATATATTTTACTTATCATCTACCTTGATATCTTGTTCCTTAAAAGAGGATGGAAAGTGTAAAGAAGCTATGCCATTTCAAGGCACAAACAAACTCACAAAAGGAAAAATCAACTATTCTGTCTGATGCATTATATTCTCATTTTCCTTGTGATATGAAGTACTTGGGAATTGCTATTTCCCTTAAAATGAGAGGACTTTGAAAGAGAGTTGTAGCAGAAAAATCCTCCTGATGATGCAAAGAACAAAAATAAAATAAAGTAAAGCATTCTTTGAAAGCTTCCAGCAATCCAAAGTTTGTGAAAATAAATGACAGGGACAAGACAGATTAAGAAGTATTCATCTAAAAGATCTAGATTTACAGTTTTAGGGCCAATAAATAAAATATTTCAAAAATAAAATAACTGTGAATATAGAATGAACATACTGGATTGTTTGAAATATATCATAGGTCAGAAACACAACATACATAATTTTATTAATGTATTTTTGGAAGTTTTTTTTCTTCTTTTACTGGAGCAAAGCTGCACCTAAAGGAAGGGGAGGTAATTGCCTATCAATCAGTATGTCAGAACTGTTTGCTGTATGGTATGCTTTTATAGAATATTGCAGGGTGAGTATAAAAGCCAGATCTATCTTTTATTACAATGGACAGATGGTAACATTATGAAGCAGCCTTTCAATATGAGGACAACAGCTGAATCTGACAGCAAAAATTTTCTTGACTAAAATGGAGAGATCGTTATTTGCTGCAAAAGTCAAGGATATTATGACAATATTATATATCCAAGATTTGAGAGAAGCTCTGCAGTCAGCCTGAGCAGACCATCCTACTGATAACCTATGTCACCTGAATAATTAACGTGACTAAACAAAAGGTTAACAGGAGGCAGTTACATCAGAGTATGTGCAGATGCCAGGCACACTCACTAAATGCAATTATGCTTCAAAGAGCCATAGTGTTTGACTGAACAAGCAAAATATGTCATTAAAAATGTTTTTAAAAGTTATGAAATTTTTGCTTTAACAGCTTCATAAAACTCAGCTGCATTTTTCCTCTCTTTCAGCTGTTGTGAGGACAGGTCAGACAACAACTGAGCATTCTTGAACAAACAGGCATCTGGTTTGCTTTAGAGAACCCTTGCAGGAGCACAAAATTCCCACAAACTGCACCACAGGGAACCAACATTTATTGGTTGAATAGCACTGTAGATGTTCTACTGTATTTTCCAGCAGAACATTTTTCACTGAAATGTTGTTTTTAATCATTGAGTTCAGTGGGAGTAAATTCCCAGCTGCACATTCACATGGTAAAGAGAGGCAGTTCTCACAAAAGGAGAACTGAAGGAAATACAGATGACTGTTTCAAAGTCTTTATTCACAGAGATCAAATTTGATTTCATAAGGAAGTTACAGGTAATAAAGCTTTTCCCATATTGCCTTGTCTAATTCTATTTTACCTGTAACTTCAGACATCAAAAAACAGACTATGGGAAAAGATGATGGCCTGAGGCAGAAAATGTTGCAGCATGTGGGAGCTCTGGATATGCTTACATGTCTGATAGCAGAATAACCAGTTAGATTTGCAAGAATAAGGCAGCATTCCCTGAGATTATTTTGGGACAGATCCAAAGCAGATAAGTACAGTGACCTCAGTTCCAAGATGCTAGACCTTTGTGAGCAGGAATTCACCTGTCCATAGCCAGTTTCTCTGTACAGGAAAAGAAATAGAAAACTTGGAAGTGTTGTTAAAAATATCTACATGCCGGGAAGAAGAATAACCAGGTTTAAAAAAGAAAAAAAAAAAGCAAACTAGTTTATATGAGAATGAACTCTGATCAGTTTCCAAAACTTAGGAAAGGATGAGCAGAAACATTCAAATTCCAGACTCTCTTGCTTAGAAAAGGCATCCAGTTCTATTTAAAATTATAGAAGAAAAAATGAGGATGGGTGCATTTGGCATTTTCCCAGGCTTCACATCAAATCTCCCGAGGTAAGAACTGACATAACCCTGAGAGCCTGAATCCATCCAAGCATCTCTAATTTCTAGGCCACAGTGTCATGCTCTGCTCTGGCTGTCTGCCTTGCATTTTTTGGTGCACAGTGAGACAATGTAAACAGGGATCAAAGCACTAACCCTAGCGGTTAATGCCTTGTCTGGGGAAGTGGAAGGCATTTGGGTTCAAAACAGAAAACACAGTCCTCTCATGTCCTGGGTGAATGATCTGACCACCAGGCTGTGTTATGAAAACCAAAGTGTTCGCAGGAGCAAAACAGCAGTAGCCATGCTTCCAGATGTTTCTTTTTGAAGTGGTGATCACTGCTGCTCTTTCTGCTGAGTGCCAAGTAGTGTAGGACACTGTACATTATGAATTTACAAGGCACATTTGTCTCACGGTTTCTGTAAACAGTGTCTGATCATGTAAGCCTTTCTCCTGCATGTGTCACTGAGCAAATTAGAATAAATCACTCTTCTTTTTTTAACTCATCACTGGGTTGCAAAGACTGACAGTTATAAGAGACAGATCACGGGGTTTGCCTCTCCTTTGAGTTGTAATTTCTTTTAGTACTAGATACTTTCCTTCAGTATTGATACTGTTGCTCCATCATAGAAAAGTTTGAGAGAAAAAAATTCAAGAGAAAAAATGTATAGCTTTTTTTCCCCCAAATGATATCTGTATTTTTAGCTGGGTCATGTAATGTTTTCTCCAAGGTCAGTCTGAGCAGCTGGATTTGCCCCTGGTAAAAGTATTTCATTAAATCGTGAAGTGTCTGAAAAATATTTAAGTGGAAATGTCTTCTCTTTTAAAGGATTTATTTTACCAAATGATTTCTCAGCAGCTAGAATGAGCTGCTTTTTTATCTTAGAAAGGGAACAAATGAAAATGCACATATGAAATAATCCCTTCTACTGTTCTATGCCTTACACCAGGGCAGCCTATAGGCATGTGGGATAATTTTAGTTTTATTCTGCTTGAATAAGATACAAAGAAATGTCAGTTAGATACATATTTATTTCTGTGGCCTGTCTCCCAGGAAAGAAATGTTTTTCTTTCATATGCTAAAGCTTGTTGTTTTTTAAGTTTCTCTTTTACCTCACAGCATTCCTTTATTCATAAATTACAATTATAACTTCATATGACATTTATTATTCCTGAATTTTCAAAGAATATTGAAAAGACTAAGCTACAAAAGAAAAAAAATACTATGAAAAGCAACATACATACGGTATAAAACACTTTCTTACCTCATAATTTTAATTTGATGTTTATTTTTAAATTAAGCAGGGGCCCTTTTTCCCTCCTTTTGTTTTATGGAGGCTTTTTAGTCTTTCTAAGCAATCATGTTCTTGTCTTCTGAATTGTTAAAGAAAATTCCCTCTATACTACAAGATTCTTATTTTCACAATTTCTTCCCCCCCCATCTCTAATTTGGAGATTGTACAAGTGGAAAAATGGGTATGCAGGCTGCAGCAGTACAAGTTATTACATTATAGAAAAGTATGTGCACATTTTTCCTTTCCCACAACAGCACAACAACATAAGAAAGACAAAGACAACATAAGAAAGATGAAATAACTGGAGTGTATTTCTCATCTTCCAGGGAATCTTCAGGCCTCTACCTGAATGACAGAAATTATGGACACACTAGGGCAATGCCTGTCTGTGCCAGAAGGTGCAGAAACCATACTGCTTCTCCCTATTGCATTTCAGTAGCACAAAAATTATCAGCTGCTCAGGCTGGTTTTTGTTCTGCAGATGGATGATTCGAGCTATCTGTGTCTATCTGAAGCAGGACATGACACACAGCTACAGAGATCAGGAGACCTGTTACCTTCAGCTCCTGACCAATGCAGGGTGAAAGGGCAGTAGTAACTGCACAGCTGCTGCTGACCCACAGAAACTAGAATAAAAGTGATAGCTGAACACCTGTAGGCTTCAGCAAGGAATAGTAGATTTGAGAGATGTGCTAGAGTGCTGAGCTGAAATTATATTCTTTTCCAAAATTCATGCTAAGAAGAATAAACCTATAACTCCCCAGGGAGAGATTCCTTCCGAATGACTTAGAGGGCAGTGCAAGGGGCAGACACTTTGCAAAGCAGCTCAGAAATACATTGAATAAAATCCTGCTTTCTTGGAGCTCCAGCACAAATTTAGCCTTGAAATGAATCACAGCTCATTTCTGAAGCTAATATATTTAGTGCATAATGTAGAAGAATTTGTTCTAACCTCAAGCCAAAACCATATTCGTTAGCTCTGTCATATCTTCCCCCTGCTATGTTGCTGGGAATTTAGGGCATAATTCAAATGTCTGTCATGCTCTTAGGAGCAGCAATGTGCAGGCAGCCTTTCCTGGAGGCAAACTGATGGGATGCCTAACAGAAGAGTAGTGGAATAACCCTACTCAACATGACTGTAGTTCTTGCTTCAAATGAAGACCTAAAGGACTGATGGGTTGCTGGCTAAATCCAATGTTACTTTTGGACCTGTACCCTACTAAAAATTAAAGAAATTGGAATGGAATTAATATAAATCACTGGGATTAAAAAATAAAAAATAAATTCTACAGTTGAACTAAACTCTTTTACAAAAAAGCCAGATACTCTGCTCGGTTGTTTCATGCTGTACATTTGTCTGTTTATTGAACATGAGGAAAAGAGTTGGATTTTAATATACCTGTAAATATTTTCAAATTACACAAAGGAAGCACAGCCTTCCCATAATAAAAGAGAATGAGTAGAAAGTTTACAGGGTATATTGATATTCAGCTCATGGCTTGGAAAGGTATGTGTGCTGCTAAAGGTGGAGAAACAAAGCAAATAAAAGAGGGTCAGCAGATGAGATAAAGGATTTATGTTGAAATTGCCAAGACAATGATGCTTTGAAGGTGTAGAATGTCTAAAGGTAGAGGGGAGCTGCTTGCCTTGAATAACATGTTTTTCTGTAACCTTGGAGAAGCAGGAGAAGAGATGTCAGGCACTTCAACAATTCTTCAAGACAAACTTGTTGGATGCTCACTGTCTTGTGTATGAGATAATGGGCTTTTAATGCCTACCACTGATACTGAATTAGCTGAAATAAAATCTTCCTACTCTGAGCAGGCAACTGATATAAGTATCTTGGTTCCAATAGGTTCTATAGAGTAATGTGGACTGATGTGGGTTGAATGGGACTCTATTTATTTAAGGCTGGCACTAGTCCTATACTTTCAAAATTGGATGAATGAAAAGTTGATATTTATTATTAATGGTAGTGTAAAAAAAAAGACAGAGGTACAGTCTAATTCTTTCTTTCAGGGACCTCATATGAGTGTTGATAACAACTTCTCAACACCATTTTTGAAAAGATAACTTTTCTCTGGGAAAGATGAGTCAGATGAAGGGAAAAGTTTGTTTTTTCTTTCAAGACATTGTAGATACCCTTGATACTTAGAAATATTTCAGCAGGATCACATTCTTTTTTCCTGATAATTTTCCTGGAACCTGGAAAATGCTGAAAAATTTCACTCTAGCTAAAGAATTTTCAGTGCTGTCTAAAGGCTAAAGTTACTATGTCTGTCTTGTCCACCATCTTCCAGAGTTTTGTACAGATTACATCAACTAAATAAAATACCACTACAATTTAATTTTATTAGATGTCCAGTTATTCAAAGCCCTTCATCAACTATTCCAGGCACAAGTCCTGAGAACTACTTTTCATCAATGCCTTATTTATTCCACCTTCTCCCTCTGTTAGTGTGACAGTTTTACTTTCATTTTGTTACACTTATCATCAACTCTGTTGCGCATCATTTTCTAAAATAATATTTCTTCAGACCAAATCCAAGTTTCTCAATCGTTTCACACTCACTCCCCTTCTAGTAAATTCTAAATTCTGCTTAATTCCCTAGTTCACCATATTCATCTCAAGCAGAGCTCTCAGTCTGCCACTATATGCTTCATTAGCTAATTACCTGGAATGACTTCAGGCTCCTGAAAATTGTCTCTTTAAGAGAACTGTTTGCACAGAGGCTACAGTGCCATGCATTCACACAGTTCTTCAGCTTTCCTGAGAAATACTCCCCCTGGAAATGTTCTCCTCCTGAGATGATGTCTTTGTCATATAATTACCAACAATTTACTGCCTGCTTTTACATTTTAGATGTGCAAGACTTCAGACTTGGGTTAATAGAGAGAGTATTAGTGTAACCTAACCAACCCTGAAATTCCTGAGCACCCCTATTCAAATATAACAAGGTTGTTTTTTCTAATCTTTCTTGATAGTTCTATGATGATACCACCTAGATTTTGCATAATTAATATTATCTTTATAGAATTAAATAAGAGCAAGTACTGCACAGTAGCCAGACAAAAAGAAATACATTGCTAACTGCTGTCTTCTTTAGCCACACAAGCTGGTGTTTGTCCCATAAAACACAATCTAAGAGCTCTACTTCTTTTCCCAGCCTTCATTCATTCATGCCCTGCAAACCCAAACCCTAGTGCACTGCATTTCAGTGACAGAAGCCTTTACTAATCCACTTGATTTAGCTTAGGTTGGCCTGGTCTTGAAGACCATGTTAGATTATAATCTCCATTGCTTTCAGATATTCATGTAGAATAAAAGATTCACTTTTTTCACCAGTGAGCTGCACCTTCATATTCTACCTAGGCTAGGGACTGACTGTCCTTTTCCAAACATAAAATTTATCCACTAGGAATTCCCTACACAACACTGTACTTCCCAGTCACCGATAATAAAAATTCCTGGTAGCAATTTGTAATAGTCAACACCACCTCATAGTAAAAAAAGAAAAACTTCTGGTTTAACGAGAGGCTAAATATCATGTTGGGTTGCAGTTAATCCCTTATAGGCCCTAAAGAGAAATGTCTTGTTCTTTATAACTGCTACATATTTCAGTGCAGTTCTTACAAGTTGCATAGTATGTCTAACAATATAACTAACACATCTAGCACAAGTTTGTACAGATAACCACACACCCATTCAGAATAAAACCTTCACATTTCAGGACCACACTTCACTGCTCCATTTGCACGGTGATAACCATGTAATGGAATGCAACTTCTCAGATTTTTTATTTCATACACTGTTTGGAAAATACACACAGTTTAATCTTCAAAAGCAGACCAGTATCAGCAACAGGAATTTAACTTTTAGTTAAATTTATGTTACTTAATGATTTTTTTTTAATTCCTTTAAAAATAATGCACATTTGTTAATCAGGTGGCAAGTAGCCAAGAACCAAAAGCTCAGGTGAACTTCAGGTTTAGTATTTCTAGAACAGGACAGGGACAGTTAATCAGCAGAAGTCCCAAAATTGGTGTGCCAGGGGACTGTATTTTAGGCTCATTGCACATATTACACCACATACCTAAACTGTAACAATATAAATACAACAGTATGGTAACCACGCATTGTTTTAAAGACTGATTTCTATAGAAATGTCTTTTTCTCCTAATGCAAAATGCACACAGTACCATGA
Source organism: Pycnonotus jocosus (assembly GCA_013400435.1). Taxonomy (NCBI): domain Eukaryota; kingdom Metazoa; phylum Chordata; class Aves; order Passeriformes; family Pycnonotidae; genus Pycnonotus; species Pycnonotus jocosus. The sequence goes on from VWYP01011421.1 coordinate 38,452, forward strand.
ACATTCTGAGTGTTAAGAACTGTGTTATTCAGCAGGTCTTCTTCATAAAATTAATTGAAAAATATATTTTCTTTTGATTTCATTCAAGATGATTTAATTCAACATACTAGTGGAAACATTATACTATTTCAAATTTATTTGGTATAACATAAACTCACATCTCCATTAAGTTCTCTCAATTTAAAGACACGTTTAATTTATGACTATGACCTTGACTTACAAAACTGAAGTTACAGTTTTGAATACTAATGCTATATTTGGGCATTTAAAATGTAAACTAGACAAAAATTAATAACTAGAGCAGCATTTTGAATATGCTGCTATTATTTGTACTATATTGCATTATGGAAGAATTATTGGGCAGAGTAGAAAATCAAAATTAAAAGTATGCATTAGAGATGAATGAACCTGATTTAGTGAAATACATTTTGACACAGCAGTTGTTTCTTGCCAGTTCAATGAGTTTTACTCAGGGAATACCACTTCTGGCCATAATCTACATGCTTCAAGGGGTAATCTGCTTTACACACAACTGCTTTTTGTCTGTACTTCTGATTTTTCACAGTTTATGGCATTTAATAGTGCGTTTTAACTGTGTTTATGGAATATCATGCAATCAATAAGAAAATAAAGTGTTTTCTTGCAGATTTGATATATGCTTGTAGTGGCTTGAGGTTCTTTTCAACAGGTTCTTTTCAACAGGTTATTAATATTGGACTAAAGAAGAAAGGAAATATTGCAAAGAAGCTGAAAGCTATATAAATTAGATGGAAAAATTCTCCTTATACCTTCTGGTTCCTTCTAGTATATGTGGCTCAAACTTGAATGAGAATTTTTTTATTTCTCTGCAAATATTTATCAGAGAGAGGGAAACAGAAGGAAAAAGTACTTGTGCTTTGCAAAGTCTGGGTCTTGATTAGTATGTCTTTCACTATTATATCTAATCTTATACAGGTGCGTGAGGTATGGATAAGTGCAGGAGACTGAATATCAAAGCTGAGTGCTTCTTAATATCATTATATGTCACAGTCAGTTAATATGAGAAGATTATAATCAATTGCTTTCCCATGTTGTTCCAGTTTCAGAGAAAAGTTGTTTTTCATTTCAACTAATACTGCTACAGAATTTTTAATTCATTGTTTTCTTTGAACAATTTGCACATAACCATTCATAAACATAACTTTGACAATCCATAAACATAACTTTGACAATCCGTGTTTCACCTCAAGTAAAAGCAGGAAGTGATCTGAGTGTGAAGGGCCTATTTTATCCTTCATGGGTTGGGAAGATAAAGTTGTTACCAAGCACCCACAAGGTCTGGATGTTTAGCTTATTTAAATTGGGGGGGGGGG